>SKCR01000238.1:0-53822 GCA_019454045.1 Zanthoxylum bungeanum
CGAAATCTAATTTCGTTTAATATATCAAATATATTATTTTATCGATTAATTCCAATTAATCTTTCTCTCTCTTCAAATAGTACTTTATCCCAGCTAAGGTCTCTCCGTAATTAATCCAAGATTAATTATGCTCGAATCATACGTCATCAGCGAATCTTCGGGAAGCGACCCAAGAAATCCCTAGATATGTTGGCAGTAAATCCGGTCGTCGGACTATCCGAACAAGTACGTACCAAGTACTACGTTTTTACCGATTTACGAGACAAGGTTGGCTTCTAGCAAAGCGCCATGCCTACCCAATTCTCCATAAATATTCTTAATGAAATATACGATCTATATCAGGCGTAGTATACGTAGTATTACGTATTGTGATCCAGTATCGGACGTCACATGCAAGGCTTGGGGCTGGAATAGTGTCTGCCCCGTACGAAGTATATATCGGATCACCAGCAACTAGTCTATTTATTATCGGATAATCATGACCTAGTCATATTATCCCGATGGTTGCAACCATTAGAGAATGAGTTATGTATCCCTGCATGATCATCATCTCCCTATGACTGAAGTGATACTTCCGTCTTGACATCACATCCAATACATTACGATTCTCATTAAACCCAGAAGAGGCGTACACAGAACCTGTTAAAGTCCTGGACGACCAAAACCAAAGCGTATTGATTGTCGCAAGTACTAGTGATGCAAGTCTCAGGTTAAGACCAAATACATCTACCCTGATGCGGATTCCCATAGACACATAGTCATACTACCAATGGGATTCCGCGGGGTCTATCCAGAGCGAAGCTGTTTTCCGTACCATCGGTAAAACACAACCTCATATCACACTTGCATAAGTATCCAATACTAAAATACATGAGAATTATGTTGTTACGCTTCCATAACACGCACAAGTGCAATACTAGTATATTCCACATTATCGATTTCCAGTCTCGATAATACTATGACTATGGATATTTAATGATTAAACCTTTATGGATTGATACTGTCTCATATCTTATCAATCCAGAACTAATCATAAGGACTTTCATCATTCACACATTTAAGTAATCTAATTACGAAATGATAAAAGGCAATTTCCATTGCTACATAATTAATTTTTACAAAAACACAATGTCTTTTACAAATAGTGACGCTATGGGTCATAATTGTCCAACAATCTCCCACTTGGCCTATAGCCAGTCACTCAAGCATCTAAAACCTAAACTATGTACATGTCACTCAAACTTTTACTGAGGAATGGCTTTCGTCAGCGGATCTGCAATGTTGTCATCTGATACGACCTTCTCGATCTTCACATCGCCACGATGTATGATCTCATGAATCATATGGAAACGTCGAAGAACATGCTTGGATCATTGATGATACCGCGGTTCCTTAGCCTGCTCTATAGCCCTATTATTGTCACAATACAATGGAATGGGCTCAGCTGCTAACAGAACTACTCCTAATCCAATTAGGAACTTTCGGATCCAAATTGCCTCATTTGCTGCTTCAGCTGCAGTGATATACTCTGCTTCTGTTGTTGAATCGGCAACAGTCTCTTACTTGGAAGATTTCCAACTTACTGCTCCGTTATTCAAACAAAATATGTACCCGGATTGCGACTTACAGTCGTCTTTGTCGGTTTGGAAACTTGCATCAGTATACCCAGTTACCTCAAGTTCTCCATCTCCATAGATTAAGAACGCATCATTAGTTTGTCTAAGATACTTAAGGATATTCTTAACCGCCATCTAGTGACCTTCACTTGGATCGGCCTAATAGCGACTACACATGCTCAAAGCATATGAGACATCAGGTCACGTACATATCATGGCATACGTGATCGATCCGACTGCTGAGGCGAATGGTATCTGACTCATGCTGTCTCTCTCATCTTGAGTTTTAGGACACATGTCCTTAGATAGAGTGACGCCATGTGACATTGGCAACAGTCCCCTCTTGGACTGATCCATGTTGAATCTCTTCAACACTTTGTCAATGTACGTACTCTGGGAGAGTCCAAGCAGCTTTCTAGATCTATCCCGGTAGATCTTTATTCCTAGAATAAAAGTTGTTTCTCCCATATCTTTCATTGAGAATTTCAATGAAATCCAAGCTTTCACCGACATTAACATGGGAATGTCATTGCCAATAAGCAATATATCATCAACGTAAACGACAATGAATGTCAGTGTTCTCCCACTAACCTTCTTATATACACAAGGATCATCCTCGCTTTGAACGAAATCATATTCTTTTATGATCTCATCAAAGCGTTGGTTCCAAGAATGCGATGCTTGCTTCAATCCATAAATGGATCGATTTCACTTACAAACCTTGTTTGCAAGTCTCGGCACGACAAAATTGTCAGGCTGTTGCATATAAACATCCTCCAAAAGGTTTCCGTTAAGGAAAGCGGTTTTGACGTCCATCTGCCATATCTCGTAATCAAAATATGCAACTATAGCAAGCATTATCCGAATGGATTTAATCATGGCAACGGGTGAGAAAGTTTCGTCGTAATCGACACCATGTCGTTGACGATACCCCTTCACTACAAGCCTAGCTTTGTACGTTTGTATGTTGCCATCCATGTCGGTCTTCTTCTTGAAGACCCATTTGCATCCAATAGGCTTTACGCCTTCTAGTGCATCAACCAGTGTCCAAACTTGGTTGGTGTACATGGAATCCATTTCGGACTTCATGGCCTCTTGCCATAAAGCGGAATCGATATCTTGTATCGCTTCCTCATACGTAGCCGGTTCATTATCCTCAATGAGATTAATATCTACATGAGGTGAGATTAGAAACCCATACCTCTCAGGTTGTTTCTGACTCTCTCCGACCTACGCGGTCCTTGTGTAATCGAAGATTGTGGTACAGTCTCATCCTGGATAGACTGTTCATGTTCCGTTAAGGATTCTATGCCAGGAACAGTATCACTCCGATTTTCATCGAGTTCTACTTTCCTCCCACTAACCACTGCATTTAGGAATTCCTTCTCAAGGTCGCATGTAGAGCAAAAAATATTTTGTTCTCTTGTGGGGGATAGAAGTAATATCCTTTGGTTTCCCTAGGATTTCCTACAAATAGGCATTTATCCGATTTGGGTTCAAGTTTGGTACCTTCCAAACGTTTGACGTATGCCCAGCATCCCCAAATCTTTAGGAATGAGAAACCCGGTTTCTTTCCTGTCCATATCTCATACGGAGTCTGTTGAACAGACTTTGACGGAACCTTATTCAAAATAAGTATTGCACTGTTTAATGCATATCCCCAGAAGGAAATAGGTAGCTTAGTGCGACTCATCATAGACCTTACCATGTCTAACAAGGTTCGGTTTCTCCGTTCGGACACACCGTTTAATTGTGGTGTTCCAGGAGGAGTCCACTGTGAAAGAATACCATATTCTTTCAAGTAGTCAAGAAACTCATTGCTCAAGTATTCGCCACCACGGTCCGACCGTAATGTCTTAATACTTTTACCAGTCTGTTTTTCAACTTCGTGTCGAAACTCTTTGAATTTCTCAAAAGTTTCCGACTTGTGTCTCATAAGATACACATAACCATAACGTGATGCATCATCCGTAAAGGTTATGAAGTATTCATATCCACCTCTAGCCTGGCTAGACATGGGCCCACAAACATCACTATGAACAAGGGCTAACAGTTATGTGGCTCGCAAACCTTTACCGCTAAAAGGTGACTTAGGCATTTTGCCTAATAAGCAAGATTCGCAGACGTCATATGAATTTGGATCAAATCCGTCCAAGTACCCACTCTTCGAAAGTGTGGATATGCGAGTCTTGTTTATGTGTCCCAAACGACAATGCCACATATAAGTTTCATCTTTATGACTTACTTTAAGCCTTTTGTTTGTTACAGAATATGGTTGAGATTGATTTATATTCAAAATATAAAGACCATTATTTACAACAGCAGTGTAAATTTCTATATCATTTTTATGCATAAAACACCCAGTGTTTCGAAATACAAAAGTATACCCACATTGGGTTAACATAGATACAGAAATAATATTCATAGTCAAACAAGGTACATAATAACAGTCTGTTAGTTCAAGTACATGCCCCGAGGGCAGTTCCAAAACAAAAGTGCCAACGGCCAAAACAACGACAGATGTCCCATTTCCAACACGCAGGTTAATCTCTCCTAACGCCAGTTTCCTGCTAATCCGCAGATCCTACACATCAGTACAAATGTGAGTACCACAACCAGAATCAAAAATCCAATTTTTAAAACTAGAAGTAGTCATGTTTATTTCTATAACAAACATACTTGAGGCCGGTGCCTTGCCCGCCTTTATCTCATTCTAGAGCGCCTTGTACTCGCGGCAGTCACGCTTCCAGTGATCCCGCTTCCCGCACTGGAGGCATACATCCTGAGATTTGTCCTTAGGCTTCCCAGAAGCCTTTGACGATTTGCCTTTGCCCTTCTTTTTCTTCTTCTTCTTGATACCTCCAGTCGCCTTGGGCCCAGCCCTCGGAGTCCGAGATGTAGAAGTGAAGTGCGCCTCACGCTTCTTGCCCTTAAGAAATTCTTTTTCTGCCTCACGCAGTATGGACATCAGCTCTCCAAGAGTCTGCTATTGGTTCATCATATTGTAGTTCATGATGAACCCACTCCAAATTTCGGGGAGAGACTGCAAGATCAAATCTATAGAGGTCTCTATCTCAAAGAAAATCCTCATTTGTCAAAGCTGCTTAATATCGGCAATCATCTGTGTCACGTGATGTTCAACAGACGTACTCTTCGACATCCGAGCACGGAAGAGTTTCTTTTGTAAGTCATATCTTTGCGATCTAAGATTAGATCGGTGTAGATCATTCAACTTTGCCAACATTGTATAGGGATCCAATCCTTTGTTCTATCGATGGAATTGCTTAGTCATAGCAGCAAGCATGATAGATTGAGCAGTTGCGTTGTCATCACTATGTGTCTTCCAAAGATCTAGCTCGAGCAACTGATCAGATCTGGGCTTAGGTCCAAGAGGTCTCTCTATAGTATATAGCAGCCTCTCGGATCCAAGGATTATCCTTAGATTCATGTCCCAATCGGAAAAGTTAGTGTCGTTGAAGACATTATCGCCCATGATGATGTCCCGGACACTGTTCTTTCCAGTCATTTTAACTGCGATAATCTAATTATCCAATTAACAATGTAGGGTACAGTCCAACTGTTACAAGAAAAATAAAATTATATTAGTCCAACTAATAAAATAATTTTGACAAAATATTTGAAAGCGCGTAAAGCTAAGTATTTGAACGAAATTGCAAATTCAATACTAGCCTCCCACTATTTTTTCGGCGAGCCTCTAACCCTCTGTGGAGTACTAGGGAAACCTAGTTTCCTAGTAGGCTAGGATCCTGTTAAATAACACACAACCTTGATTTTGGCCAACAAGCTGTATGATATTTAGCTAGGTAGATCTCGAAGATCAATTGGATCTCATCTAATTCCTAGATCCAGTAGGTGGACCTCCAAGTCCGAAACATATATACAATATATATGCCAATATATCCAATATATTTTCCTAACCTTTTCCTCTGAATCAACTAAGCCTTGGCTTTGGCACAAGAAGCTTAATGATTCCAGTTAAGCGGGACCCATTGACATTGGAAAGCTTCGTAATCAATGTCGATGGACAAGAAGTGATCTTGACTTTGGCCAACAAATCACAACTTGGACAAGACACCGATATGTAACCAAGCTTTCATGATTCAAACACATCCGCAATTGACAAAGGTCTTGACTTTGGCCAACAAACCAATGCCAATCTTGGATCTTGAGTAAGAATCACTCAATGGAAGGAAATTGTTGGATAATATGACCCATAGCGTCACTATTTGCACAGATCATTGTGTTGTTGTAGCAAATTAACTATGTAATAAGGAAATTGCACTATCATCATTTGTGATTAGATCACCATAGATATATAAATGAAGAGAGGTCCCTATGATTAGTTCCTGGATTGAGATGATATGAGACAGTATCAGTCCACGAAGGATTAATCATTAAATATCCCTACCCGTAGTATTATCGAGACTGGACATCGATAATGCGGAATAGGCTAGTATTGCACTTGTGTGCGTTGTGAGGGCACAACGACATAGTTCTCATATATATAAGTATTGGATACTTATGCAAGTGCGATAGGAGGTCGTGTTTCACCGATGGTACGGAAAACAGCTTCGCTCTGGATAGACCCCGCGGAATCCCATTGGTAGTATGTCTGCGTGTCTATGGGAGGCCGCATCAGGGTAGGTGTATATGATCTTAACCTGAGACTTGCATCGCTAGTACTTGCGACAATCGGTAAACTTTGGTTTTGGTGGTTGGGGGACCTAAACTGGTTCTGTGTTCACCTCTTCTGGGTTTATCAGGAATCGTAGTGTACTGGGTGTGATGTCAAGATGGAAGTGTCACTTCAGACATATGGAGTTGATGATCGCGCAGGATACAGAACTAGTGCTCTATAAAAGGTTGCAACCGTCGGGACAATATGACTAGGTCAGGATTGCCCGATTCACAGAGACTAGTTGCTTGATGTCCGATATATGTTTCGTACGGGGCAGAACATTTCCAGCCCCAGGCCTAACATGTGATCGTCCGATACTGGATCGATATACGCAATACAATACAATTGTATACTACGCTTGATACAGATCTTAATATTCTTAAAAGGATATGACCGGAGAATTTGGGTAGACTTCGTGTTTTGCTAGAAACCGAACATGTCTCGTAAATCGGTAGTAGAACGTAGTACTTGGTACATACGTGATTCGGATACTCCGGCGACCGCATTTACTGCCAACTAATCCGGGGATCTCATGGGTCGCTTCCCGATAATCCACCGATGACGCACAACTTGCACTCTTGAATAATCTGGGATTATATAGAAGAGAGAGAAAATTAATCTAGGATTAATTACGGAGATATTTTATTTAGGATAAAATATCGTCTAGAGAGAGATAACGATTAATTTGGAATTAATCGATTAAATTAATATATTCGATATATTAAACGAAATTAGATTTCGACGCGGAATTAAAATTAGATTTTAATTCGGGCGAACGAATTAATTTAGAATTAATTCGTTAGCGATCTGAATAGTAATTTCGCTAGGCGAAATTAATTAATTCTCGTCGCGACGGAAATGCGTTAATTCGGAATTAGCGAAACCGAGCCCGAAAGTGTTTGCGGACACATTCGTATTTTGAAACGAGTGGTATCCGCAAATCACATCGCGATATCTCATCACTTGACACGAATAGATGATGGATGTATCTAGTCACCTTTATAGGATGATACATTGTCTCTATTCTCAATGTGTGATGATGATGAATTTTTGGAGGGAAATGCTTTTCACGGTTTTTGAAGAGTTTTTTATCTAAAAAAAATCATTTTTTTTTGGTTAATGATATACATCATTTGCTTCTCTCTTTCTTACTTACGTTTTTGGTAAAACAAAAACAAAAAGGTGTGAAGACACATTTTTCCTCTCTCTTCCTCACGCATAACAGTCTATTTCTTCACTGGTTTGGAACCAGAAATGGCGTGAACAAAGAGAAGCCAAGAGTGGTTTTTTCATGGTGAGAAATCAAGTGCTAGCACACTTACAAGTCTTGCGAAGGTGGTAGGGAGGTTCGACCATGAGACGGGATCCATCCGACGAATCTAGAAGCTCATTTTCGCAGCTCAAAACAGAAGATGGAGGACAGTGGACTGCTGTAGTTCATGCGCCAAAATAGTGAGCATATTGGCTTCAATCGTCTTCAAATCGACTCAACCGATCGATGTAAGTATTCCGCTATCTTCGTCGATGTATTTACACATATTTTCATTGCTTGTTTGATCTTGGGACCTTAATAAAAACCAACAATGGCATCAAGAGCTATAGGTTCAAGCCTGAAATTTTAGGGCTTAAAATTTGGGTAAATGTTTGTTGAGCATGATTTGAGTAAATTGTTGTTTAAGTATGCTTATAACATGTTTAATTTCATTTTGGTTGGACCAATTTGTTGAAAAATGATTTGGAATTATTTTCCCCAAATTTTTCATCTTGGCCGAATATGAGACTAATATTGGGTATTTTGATTTTGAGCATGATTTGGTTAAATTGATTAATTGAGCATGTTTAAATGATCTTTAATTGAAGATTGATTTGATCAATTTCAACAAAATGTGATTGGATCAATTAATCCCAAATTGGAAGTGTTGGCCGAATGTGTGATGATTTTGGGTTCTTGGAAATTTTTGATTTTGATTAATTTGATGAATTGGAATCATAGTGTTTGATGTTAATTTAAGGTCAATTGGATAGTACTTTGAATTGGACAAAAACCCCAAAATATAACCTTGGCCGAAAGTTGAAGCATGTTTGGAAATTTGGAATTTTTCATTTTGATTCATTGGATGGGTTGTAATGATGTTGGATGATGTTAATTTGAAGTCAATAAGATTGAATTTTGAATTGAACATAAATCCCCAAATTGCTTGTGTTGGCCGAATGTGTATGCCCTTTATTGTCTTGGTATTTTTTGATTTTATGACCTTGGATGTGTATGTAATCAAATTGGATGGTGATTTAATGTCGATTGTAGGTTCGATTGGATTGAAACCGAATCGGACACAAAATCCCTCCTTGGCCGAGAGCTTAGTAGCATGTAAATGGGTTTGATTTTTCAATTTGTATGTTGGACATGTAATAATGAATTAAGCATGATTAATTGGACTAATATGGTGTTTTAGAAATATTGATTTAGTTGATTAATCATGTAATACACTTTAGTTTAATTGAATATGAAATTGGATTTTGTCATATTTAATTAATTAGCCTAATTTTGGAAATTGGACTTTAATGTTGTATTTGGGCCTATTGGGCTTGATTTAATCAAGTTTGGTTTAGGCCAAGTGGATTGGATCCAATTAGGCCCAAAACCTTAACCATAAAGCCCAAATGCGACTAATGAACCTTTAAAGTTCAATTGGGCCTAATGGGCCAAGATTGATTTATGGGCTTATGGGGTAAATCCCGGATTGGACTTTGGTTATCGGTTTGACCCGAGTTGACCAAAAGTCCACGCCTTAAGAAATCAATTAAAAGCCCATTGGACTTTAATTGAATTGACGTTGGACGTTAATCGGTCTTTGAGACGCGTTACGATTAAATTTGGAATTTAAATCATAAAAGGTTTATTAAATAAAAGTGTAATATTTAATTTAGAATTGAATATTGAATTAGTAATTGAATACATGTTAAATTAGATTTAATGATGTAGTTTAATTTAATTCATGAATTCGTACTTTAAGTACTTATTCGCAAAAACGAGTTTGACTCGAACAAAATCGAATCGTTGTTTGAACATTGGATGATCACTTAATTATCAGATTAATTAATTTGATTGATTGATTGATAGCATGCTTATGTGTGTGAATACGTGGTTTGTTGAATGAATAATGTATATATCGGATGGATATTAGTCGGGTGGGCAATTTTAGAAATTGTTGTAATAAATTCGATTTATTAAATTGGACCTGCGTGTCCAGCCTTATCACCTCTATTCTCTTTGTATTCTCTTCTCACGTATTCCCCTCTATGTATATGAGGTTTCTTTAGAAGTGTAGTGTAACGGGTAGAAGTAGTACAAGTGCTAGCTTGAGTGAGAAAGGGAGAGATTTGATCTAGGATCAATGTGCAAAGTATCCATCCGCATATCATTATTATTTATTTTCATACTCGCTTTATTATGTATTTAGAATGCATGTTTAAGGGTGTATGATGATGAGACCTTAACAAAGATAATTAAATTGGTAGCCAATTTGCACGCGAGAAAAAACCCTCGTTCTATATTAAGCGATTATCCTTCCATTGAATGATTCTTGTTCAAGATCCAATTGGCATTGGTTTGTTGGCCAAAGTCAAGACCTTGTCAATTGGATGTATTTGAATCATGAGGGTTTTGTTCCACATCGGTGTCTTGTCCAAGTTGTGATTTGTTGGCCAAAGTCAATATCACTTCTTGTCCAACGACATTGATTACGAAACTTTCCTTGTCAATGGGTCCCGCTTAACTGGAGTCATTAGGTTTGTTGTGCCAAAGCCAAGGCCTAGATGATTCGGAGGATATGGTCAGGAAAATGTATTAGATACATTGGCGTAAATAATATGTTTAGGACTTGGATGTCCACCTAACCGGATCTAGGAATTGGATTGGATCCAATTGATCTGTGAGATCTACCTAGTTAAATAGCATACAGCTTGTTGGCCAAAGTCAAGGTTGTATGTTATTTAATAGGATCCTAGCCCACTAGGAAACACGGTTTCCCGAGTACTCGACAGAGGGTTAGAGGCTCGACGAAAAATAGTGGGAGGTAAGTATTGAATTTGCAACAATCGTTCAATTACTCGCTAAACACGCTCATTTATATTTTACTCGTCGTATTAATCAAAAGTATTAGTTGGACTAATATTTTATGTTGTTTTAAAAATATATATATAGTTGTTGGACTATATACAAACTTATTCAATATATAGTTGATTTTATAATTGGATTATAGTAATCAATATAATTGAATTAAAATGATAGTTGATTTTATAATTGGATTATAGTAATCAATATTAAATTATAGTTGATTAAATAATTGGATTATTGTAATCATTATAATAAATAGTACCTTATTAAAATTGATTAAATAGTTGGACTATTAAAATCAAGAAAGAATTGAAAGGTTGAATATTTAAAATATATAATCCTTGGGATTAATGTTTTAAATGATTTAATTTTCAATTGGGAATTAATAATAGGTTAATTTATTTGATAAAATAACTTATCATGACTAAACCCATAATTAAGCAAATAGTAGAGCATAAAATCTTTGGAAGATTTATGTGATGATGACTTTAATGCTTAATTAATATACTTATAATAAATCTATCATTAGATTTAAAAGTATCATAGTTTGCAATTGGGCATCTAGCACAAGGTGCACATCGTTTCGATATTCCGAAACCCAAGGCTTGGCCAAAGGTTTGTGAAATATTGAAAAGGATAATTGACATATCCCGAAGTGAATACCATTTGGATATGGAAGACAGCACGAGGAATTAAAGAAAGGGCGAGGCTCTAACTTTAAAAATATTTGTCAGAGTTATGATCACTACTAGTATTGAAATTGGATTTTAAATACTAAGTGTGGTACATAAAATATATGAATTAATGTTCGAAATCCGCTATGAGCAGGATACTGACTTCAAACCGAGATTTCTCTGCGAATCGGAAACTGGACGAAAGTCGCTGTTTCGACCGTGGATACCTAAGTTTAGGAACTACCCTTTGGGTATGTACTTAAATTAGGAACTGTTATAATGTAACTAGTTTGACTAGAGACATTATCTCTATATCAGTGTTTAATCCGTTGCGGATAAAACCTTTATATTATAGAACACTAAGTGTTTTATTATATAAAGATGATACTGAGATAAACACATTAGATGTAATAACAGAATTTATATTTTGAATATAAATAAAAATCTCAAACATATAAAATGACAAATAAATAGCTCAAATTGATTTGATCAATAGAGACTTATTTGTGGCATTGTTGTCTAGGACACAATTAAAGAAGACTCGTATATCCACACTTTTGAAGAGTGGGTACTAGGACTGATTTGACTATTCAAATAAGGTCTGCGAATCTAGTTTGTTAGGTAAAGTACCTAAAATACTATTTACTTTGTAATAGTAAAAGTGCCACCGATCTGTCAGCCCTATTCATGGTGAAGTATGTGGGCCCATATCTAGCTGGGCTAGATGTGAACATGAATGTTTCGTGACCTTAACGGATGTAGCATCACGTTATGGTTATGTGTTTCTTTTAAAGAACACAAATCGGAAACTTTAGAGTTTCGACACGAAATAGAACAAACAGATCGGCTATAGTATTATGCTGCCACGGTAAGACCGTAATTAAAAATACTTAAGCAGTAAGTTTCATATTTACATGAAAGAGTATGGTATTCTTTCATATAAGGACTCCTCTCGAGACACGTCTGTTAGACGGTGTGTCCGAACTAAAACCGAATTTTGTTGGACATGATTAGGTTTATCACGAGTCGCTCTGAGCTACTATTTCCTTCAATAGGATATGTATTAACAGTGCAAAACTTATTTAGAATAAGGTTCCATGAAGATCTGTTTGACAGATATCATATAGGATATGAACAGGAAAGAAACAGGGTTTCTCATTCCTGATAATTTAGGTATGCCAGGCATAACGTTTGGATGATACCAAACTAAAAGACCCAATTTGGATAAGTGCCAATATAGGTTATCCTAATGGAAACCTTAAGTATAGTACTTGTAAATCTCACATGAGAACAATGTGATTGTTGCTCACCATGCGGTTTTCCTAAGAGGAATACCGATATGCAGTGGTCAGTGGGAGGATAGTGATACTCGATGAAAATCGGTGTAATACTGTTCAAGGCACGAAGTCCTTAATGGAACACAAACAGTTCATCAATAATGAATATGTACCATTAATCTTCAAATACACAAGAACTTCGTAGATCGGATAAAGTCAGAAAACAACCTAGGGTATGGGTTTCTGATCTAACCTCATAAAGATGTCAATCTTATGGAGGTGTACCATCCGACTACGTTTTGAGGAAGTGATACGATGTATCGACTCCCTATTATGGCAAAGTGCCATGAGTCCGAAATGGATTCCATGTATAACAGCTATTTCGGATACTAGTTTTTGTACCACAAGGCATTGTGCCTATTGGTACATTAAACGTCTTCAAGGAAGACATACATGGATGGCAACATACCTACGTACAAAGCTAGGCTTTTGACGAAAGGTATCGTTATCAACATCGTGTTAATAATGGTTCAACCTTTTGCTTGTTGCCATGGTAAATCCATTTTGAAGATGCTTGTTGATAACTGTATATTTCATTTATGAAATATGTCAGTTACAAATCAAAATCGCTTTCCTGAAAAGGAAACCTTTTGGAGAATGTTCATAACATTCTGACGATTTTGTATAACCGACAAACAAGGTTTGCGGATTATTCAATCCATGTTTGGATTGAAGCAAGCATAAAGTTCTTGGAACTGTCGTTTTGAAATAATCATAATGGTTTATGATTTGACTAAAAACAAAATAATTCTTGTGTATATAAGGAGGTTAGTGGGAGCGCACTAACAGTTAAATTCCCATAAAGCAATTGGTGAAAGCTTGGCTTTCATAGATATTCTTTCATAGAAATTCTCCATAGAATTCTGGGGAGTAACAACCTTTATTCAAGGAATAAAGATCTACTGGGATAGATTTGGAGTTGTTAACACTCTCTGAGAAATTGTACATTTAAAATGTACTTGTATTGGTGTCTCATACGCTTCGAGCATATGGAGTCACAATCAGGTCAATCCAAGTGATAGTCACTAGATTGAAGTTAAGAACATCTCTTAGTATCTGAGAGAACTAAAGATGTTGTCTTAAACTATGGAGAATGAGAACTTGAAGTGACTGGGATCACCGCTGCAAGTTTCCAAACAATTAAATACTACGGTACTATAAAGTTTGAATAACGGGACAGTGAGCTGGAAATGTTCCGAGCAAGATAACTGTTGCCAAATAAACAACAAATGCGGATTATTGCTGCAGCTGAGGCAGCAAAAGAAGCCATTTGGATCGAAAATATATCTAACTAGATTAGATATAGTTCTTTTAGCAGCTGAGCTAGGCGTCAGCACAGGCTAAAGAATTAAAGGTCTCATCGACGATCCAGATATATACTTCCATATCATCTGATTCATTCGGATCATACATCGTGGCGATGTGATGATCGTATAAATTGCGTCAGACGATAATCAAACAAATCCGCTGACGAAAACCTTCTCTCAGTAATTTGAGCAAACCATACATAGTTCGGGTGTTAGACACTCGAGTGACTGGCTATGTGCCAAGTGGGAGATTGTTGGATAATATGACCCATAGCGTCACTATTTGCACAGATCATTGTGTTGTTGTAGCAAATTAACTATGTAATAAGGAAATTGCACTCTCATCATTTGTGATTAGATCACCATAGATATATAAATGAAGAGAGGTCCCTATGATTAGTTCCTGGATTGAGATGATATGAGACAGTATCAGTCCACGAAGGATTAATCATTAATATCCCTAGCCGTAGTATTATCGAGACTGGACATCGATAATGCGGAATAGGCTAGTATTGCACTTGTGTGCGTTGTGAGGGCACAACGACATAGTTCTCATATATATAAGTATTGGATACTTATGCAAGTGCGATAGGAGGTCGTGTTTCACCGATGGTACGGAAAACAGCTTCGCTCTGGATAGACCCCGCGGAATCCCATTGGTAGTATGTCTGCGTGTCTATGGGAGGCCGCATCAGGGTAGGTGTATATGATCTTAACCTGAGACTTGCATCGCTAGTACTTGCGACAATCGGTAAACTTTGGTTTTGGTGGTTGGGGGACCTAAACTGGTTCTGTGTTCACCTCTTCTGGGTTTATCAGGAATCGTAGTGTACTGGGTGTGATGTCAAGATGGAAGTGTCACTTCAGACATATGGAGTTGATGATCGCGCAGGATACAGAACTAGTGCTCTATAAAAGGTTGCAACCGTCGGGACAATATGACTAGGTCAGGATTGCCCGATTCACAGAGACTAGTTGCTTGATGTCCGATATATGTTTCGTACGGGGCAGACACATTTCCAGCCCCAGGCCTAACATGTGATCGTCCGATACTGGATCGATATACGCAATACAATACAATTGTATACTACGCTTGATACAGATCTTAATATTCTTAAAAGGATATGACCGGAGAATTTGGGTAGACTTTGTGTTTTGCTAGAAACCGAACATGTCTCGTAAATCGGTAGAACGTAGTACTTGGTACGTACGTGATTCGGATACTCCGGCGACCGCATTTACTGCCAACTAATCCGGGGATCTCATGGGTCGCTTCCCGATAATCCACCGATGACGCACAACTTGCACTCTTGAATAATCTGGGATTATATAGAAGAGAGAGAAAATTAATCTAGGATTAATTACGGAGATATTTTCTTTAGGATAAAATATCGTCTAGAGAGAGATAACGATTAATTTGGAATTAATCGATTAAATTAATATATTCGATATATTAAACGAAATTAGATTTCGACGCGGAATTAAAATTAGATTTTAATTCGGGCGAACGAATTAATTTAGAATTAATTCGTTAGCGATCTGAATAGTAATTTCGCTAGGCGAAATTAATTAATTCTCGTCGCGACGGAAATGCGTTAATTCAGAATTAGCGAAACCGAGCCCGAAAGTGTTTGCGGACACATTCGTATTTTGAAACGAGTGGTATCCGCAAATCACATCGCGATATCTCATCACTTGACACGAATAGATGATGGATGTATCTAGTCACCTTTATGGGATGATACATTGTCTCTATTCTCAATGTGTGATGATGATGAATTTTTGGAGGGAAATGCTTTTCACGGTTTTTGAAGAGTTTTTTATCTAAAAAAATTCATTTTTTTTGGTTAATGATATACATCATTTGCTTCTCTCTTTCTTACTTACGTTTTTGGTAAAACAAAAACAAAAAGGTGTGAAGACACATTTTTCCTCTCTTCTCCTCACGCATAACAGTCTGTTTTCTTCACTGGTTTGGAACCAGAAATGGCGTGAACAAAGGGAAGCCAAGAGTGGTTTTTTCATGGTGAGAAATCAAGTGCTAGCACACTTACAAGTCTTGCGAAGGTTGTAGGGAGGTTCGACCATGAGACGGGATCCATCCGACGAATCTAGAAGCTCATTTTCGCAGCTCAAAACAGAAGATGGAGGACAGTGGACTGCTGCAGTTCATGCGCCAAAACAGTGAGCATATTGGCTTCAATCGTCTTCAAATCGACTCAACCGATCGATGTAAGTATTCCGCTATCTTCGTCGATGTATTTACACATTATTTTCATTGCTTGTTTGATCTTGGGACCTTAATAAAAACCAACAGAAATATCGCTTAATATGTTTTAAGGGTTTTTCGCGTAAATTGGCAACCAATTTATTATCTTTGATTAGGTCTCATCATACACCCTTAAGCATGCATTCTAAAAGCATAATAAGGCGCGAAAGTAAATTAATAACGATATACAGATGGATATTTAACAACTTGTTCCTAGAACAAATCACTCTTTTTCCTCTCCCCGGCTAGCAATATTCTACTTCTACCCAATTACATAATACAATAATAGAAACCTCATTACATTGAGGGGAATTAGGTGAGAAGAGAATACAAAGAAATAATGAGAGATAAGGTTGGACACGCAGGTCCAATTTAATAAATTCTAAATTTACAATAATTTCCAAAATTGCCCTTTCCCTTCTAATATCCATCCGATATACGCTATTCATTCAACACATCCATGTATTCATTCATAGCATGCAATTCAATCAATCTAATCCAATTAATTAATCTTTGAATTATGTGATCATCCAATGTTCAAACAACGATTTGATTTTGCGCGAGTCCAACTCGTTTGAGAATAAGTACTCAAAGTACGAATTCTTGAATTATATCGAACTACTCGTTAAATCTAATTTAATTCGTATTCAATACTAATTCATTTATTTAATTCCAAAAAAAATAACTACACTTTTTAATGCGTTTTAACGACTTAGATTCCAAATCTAATCTAATCGGGTCTCAAAGCCCAACTAACATCCAATGTTGTTTAATTAAAGTCCGATGAGTTTTCAATTGATTTCATAAGGCATGGGCTTTGGTCAATATGGGCCAAACCCAATTACCAAGCCCAATTAAGGAATCACCCTCATTTGCCAAGAAACCAATTTCGGCCCCATAAGGCCCAATTAAACTTTTAAAGCCCATTTGTTATATTTGGACTTAATGGAATGATTTAGGCCCAATTTGGATCCAATCCAATTGGCCTAAACCAACTTGGCCCAATTAAGCCCATTATGACCAAATAAAACAATTACTAGCCCAATTCAAAATCAAGCCCAATTAATCAAATTTTAAAATTCCAAATTTTATAATTCAATTAACCAAAGTGTAATACATCAATTAATTATCTAAATTAATATTTCCAAAATAAAAATTTAATTAATTAATTATGTATCCAATTTTTCAACTTATGTCCAACATTTTTGAATCAAAAAATCAAGTCATTACATGCTCAATAGTTCACGATATTTGTGGGTATTTTATGTCCGATTTCATTTTCAATCCGATTGAATTTTAAACCAATATTACCCAATTGTTTCAAGTCATCCAATGATCAAACAAACAAAAAATACCATGACTTATAAGGGTAAGAAGCATTCGGCCAAGCCTAGTTTTGGGCAACAAATTGATCCAATCAACTTTTCATGAAATTGATCATATACAATTTCAATACATCATCATTCAAGCATACTCAATCAATCAATTTTATAAAATCATGCTCAAATTGATTTTACCCAAATTTTACCCTAATTCATTTCATGCTCAAATTGGCTCTGATACCATTGTTGGGTTTCTAGGTTTAGTACCAAGATCAAAATAAGCATAGAAATGTGAATGAATATACAAAGAAGAGTGGCGGAAACACACTTACAATGATCGGTTTTGAGATGTGTTGAGAAGCAAAATGAACTTCTAGATCACTTTGTGTATTCGGCCAAGGGGTCCCTCCAAGATCCAAGCTTTGTCTTGTGATTTCAAGCTCTCAAGTTGGTTTCCCTAACACCTTGATATGATTCCTTTGATGTGTGTGCTAGCACTCAAAAATTGCCACAATTTTTGATCTTGTTCTTGCAAACTTTCGGCCAAGTGAAGAACAAGGGGGGAGAAGAAAATAGCTTCAATTTTCTGTCATTGAGGAGAGAGTGAAGACTTGTATGTTTGTTTTCAAAAAAAAAATTAATTGATATACCAAATATTGGTTTGGTAAAAGTCATTCAAGGCATGACTTTGGAGTGTAATAGAAGTCATCAACAACTTCACCTAAACCCATCAACCAAAAGCAACTTAAGGTGACAAGTGAATTGACATATGATGTGACATGTGGGCCCCACTCGATTCCAAATGTGAGTGGGCCCGCAAACACTCCCGGGCTCGGGTTCGCTAATTCCAAATTAACGAACTTCAGTTGTGACGTAATTAAATCGAATTTAATTAAATAATAATGCCTAGCAAAATTACTATTCACGTCGCTAACGAATTAATTCTAAATTAACTCGTTTGCCCGAATTAAAATCTAATTTTAATTCCGCGTCGAAATCTAATTTCGTTTAATATATCAAATATATTATTTTATCGATTAATTCCAAATTAATCTTTCTCTCTCTTCAAATAGTATTTTATCCCAGATAAAGTCTCTCCGCAATTAATCCCAGATTAATTATACTCGAATCATACGTCATCAGTGAATCTTCGGGAAGCGACCCAAGAGATCCCTGGATATGTTGGCAGTAAATCCGATCGTCGGACTATCCGAACACGTACGTACCAAGTACTTTATTTTTACCGATTTACGAGACAAGGTTGGCTTCTAGCAAAACGCCATGCCTACCCAATTCTCCAAAAAAAATTTCTTAATAAAATAAACGATCTATATCATGCGTAGTATACGTAGTATTGCGTATTGTGATCCAGTATTGGATCACCACCAACTAGTCTCTTTAGTATCGGATAATCATGACCTAGTCATATTATCCCGATGGTTGCAACCCTTAGAGAACACATTTTGTATCCCTGCATGATCATCATCTCCATATGACTGAAGTGATACTTCCGTCTTGACATCACATCCAATACACTACGATTCTCAATAAACCAATAAGAGGCGTACATAGAACCTGTTAAAGTCCTGGATGACCAAAACCAAAGCGTATTGATTGTCGCAAGTACTAGCGATGTAAGTCTCAGGTTAAGAGCAAATACACCTACCCTGATGCGGATTCCCATAGACACATAGTCATACTACCAATGGGATTCCGCGGGGTCTATCCATAGCGAAGCTGTTTTCCGTACCATCGGTAAAACACAATCTCCTTTCACACTTGCCTAAGTATCCAATACTTAAATACATGAGAATTATGTTGTTCCGAATTATCGATGTCCAGTCTCGATAATACTACGACTATGGATATTTAATGATTAAACCTTTATGGATTGATAATGTCTCATATCTTATCAATCTGGAACTAATCATAAGGACTTTCATCATTCACACATTTAAGTAATCTAATTACGAAATGATAAAAGGAAATTTCCATTGCTACATAGTTAATTTGTACAAAAACACAATGTCTTTTACAAATAGTGACGCTATGGGTCATAATTGTCCAACAAGACAAAGACCCTAGGATTTACAACGTAGTGCGCAGTTACAATGTTGTTTGTAATTGATATTGGGAAGTGTCACTATAAATTGTATATCCTTAAATAAAATTCATGGTCAAGATTTACTAACACGAGTCGGTTACTAAAATCCACTGAGACCAGTATATGTCGTATATCGTGACTTGGTCCGATGGTTTATCCCAATGAACCACGAGTCTCGGGAGACTCGTATAGACATGTATGTGTTTATTTGATAAAAACTTAACGACTCACTGAAGATATCCTAATAGATGATACACCAACGTCAATAGGAATCTTATCGAGTTGAGCGAGCATAGTGGTCCTTCGACTTGAGATACCACTGTGGATATATGAGTTATCCTCCATACTTTGATGGCAGTCACGTCACCGATCTATTTAGATCAGATCTCCGTCTGTTCGTTGGGTGTGGACTGATGCTCATGATATCCTGTGCGTATCAAGATATAATCTATCAGTCCTGTGTACAGGGCTTAGGTATCTTCACGTGTTTACGATCTAGTAAATCCATGGCCGTGGTATAACTTTGGAAATAAGTTCCGAGTGTTATTTAGATATCGTAAATTGAAAATTCGACTATATTATACCGAACGGATTTGACTTTCTTATCTATATCCCAGGTATAATATGGATAGCCTGTGACAGAGGGATTATACGTATGCAATGAACTCGACTTGCATAGTTTAGCGAGATTATATGTGGTCGTCATAATTCATGAGTGGGTGAATTATGGACACGAAATTGGATTTCGTGATGGATAAACCTAAACTTTGAGAGTCCCACAATATGAAGTGTACTCGTTGAACACTTGGACAACACGTTATGAATAATACAGATTATTCATAATACTTCATCGGATTAAATGAGTTAATTCGAATCGTTTAAACGGTTAAACGAAAACACATGCATAGGGCATTTTTGGTCAATCGTAATTATTGTGTATATGTATTTGATACATAATTTGATTAGATACACATTAAATATTCATCAAATGAGATTTTGACACATGCCATAAATATATTTATTTGTTATTTATTGTAAATAAAAATAAATATATAATAATAATTATATTAATTAATTATTTAAATATTTAATTGTTAAATATTTGAATAGTTAAATAATATCCATATTTCATAAATATTATGAAATATGTTTAATTATTATTGGTGACACATGGCATGATTTAATTAAGCTTAGGTGTGCAAATTTGATTTGGCCAACTTAAATCTTATCTTTAATTTAATTAGATTAAATTGTTAAATGGATAAAAATACCCTCCAAAGGTCGGCTAAAGTGGTTTTAAAGTAAAAAAATTTGTTTCTTTTTCTAATTTTCTTCCTCCTTGGCCGAGAGCCTCTAAAGAAAATGGGTTCCAAAGTTGCTTGATGATTCAAGTTGAAAAGTGAAGAAAAACACAAGAAAAAGCTTAGGAAATTGGAGATTAAAAGGTAATCTTTAATACTCCTGTGTTTAGAAAATTGTTTTTCTTGTTCTTGTGTTCCTAGAATAGTTCTATGTTTTCTTTACTTGTTGAAAATTGGGACTTTTGGTTTTGGTGGATGGAATTGGAAGCATGGTGCATGTGTGAAGTTGATTTGGTTGATATTATTGTAATATTAGTCCAATTTGATCATTAGATGATATGTTGCCATTCTAGAGTGTTATGACTACTCTTTTAATGCCTAGAATTATTCTTGGGTGTTTCATGTGTGGTGACTTTGATTGGTGTTTTGATTAAATGGATTAATCTTGAATAATTGGATTTAAAGCATGAAAAATTGACATTTTTGGTTTCTGGATCAGTTCTGAAAAATCTGGGTTTATGTTGATGAATTTGATGTCATATAAATATATTGGATATGTTTTGGGTGTTGTAAAAATTGCAGGAAATTGTTTCGGAGTTGAAATAAGCGAAAACGAAGAAAAACAGCGTTACCGGTGACTTTTGAGCCAACCGGGTGACGGCTATCCAAATTCCAAAGAGTGAATTTTTCACTGTTTGGGCAGCCCATGAACTGCCCTAACACTATTGGGGCTGACCTGGGAAGTCCCCATAAGTATTGGGTAAGTCGGTTCGGTCAAAAATACGTTTTATGCCATTTTACGGAAAACCGTTTTCACAAAAGTTTTGCGACATTTCATATATATTTATGTCACTATTTGATATCGAATAAATGTGTTTAGGTGAAATATGAATGAATTATTCATATTAGATATTGAATAATTTATTCGGTAATTTAAAAAGTTTTAAAATTACGATTTCGCCCGAACAGCGCTTCTGCCACACCCTTCGCCCAAAACCCCAACAAAAATGGTATCAGAACAGGTCTGATGCTTATTCCATTACATTATTCATGCTTGATATATGATATTAATCCAATTTTGATGTTCGCACATGCATGTAATTTAGATATTTCTTGACTTTTCGGTTCTACGCTAACGGGAAACGTAACTGAAATTTAATGGTTTAGTTATGTTATGTTTTCTAAGGTAGAATTGAGTTGTTTAGAAAATGATTTAGATTAAAATTCTACATTTGATATGGAGCAATGCTTCCTTGAGGAATATCGCCGCTTAAAATAAGGCTATAAAGTAACATGTATTGGATGCATGTTTCTTGGTCCGTCTTGTCAATACGGTTTATGGGTAACTTTATATGGCTGCATCCGAGATCGTGCCAAAGTAGTGAGGGTGTAGTTGATAGAATTTTATTCATGCCGGTTGTATATTGATACTAGAAAAATTCAAGTGAAAGTGGAAATCATGATCGTGCTAAAGCTGTCAAGACTACATCGGTAGCTTGAGTTTGTCATTGGCAAGTGAAGCCTTGATACGCCTCCTTGTGAACGTGCCAAAGCTGTCATAATGAGAAATGGTCATGACCAAAATCAGGAGTCACTGGTGAGTGATTGACAATGAGTTGTCTACCTAAGGAATATACGTAGGCGAGATCGTGCCAAAGCTGTGAGTCAAAATATATTCATGGGATCCTACTCTCACTATGGAATTCGATTTAATTATTGAATTCCCATTCTCCGTTGGGGATTACGGTATTACGTAAAGTAGTGGGAGACACTACTGGGTTAAAAATCCATAACTAAAGCAATGTGTAATTTTATGGAATTTGCTGCTTTTGTTTTCCTTTATTCTATGTTGTTTATAGAATTATACTTCTAATCCACTGCATAACATATTACTTGAATATGTTTTCTGACTTTACTTTTGATTGCGAATTTCCAGAATAGGTTCTAGAATGACAGTAGACTTAGATATTGTTAGATTAGTTCAAACTATCGGGAACTGTTGTTCCGATTTTCTTAAAATTTAAGATTGTTAGTAACTTAACTAAGTCACGATTAGTAATCTAAATAGATATCTGTTTTGGATATAGTTATCTAGTAAGAATAGTTTCTTATGCAGTAAGAATTGACTTGAATTAATTCATGTCTCGAGATTCTTGACTGGCATTAGGAAAACCCCATTAGCATTTTTTTTATCTTATAATGACGTTTCTTGGCATTAGTGACTTTTAGAAGTCACGTGTCTGGCACAGTTTGCTAATCAATCATTTGCAATTGTTGTGAATAATTGAACGTAAATTATAAAGCTTAAGAAATGAGATATGTATAGTTGTGTATAGAGAATATTGATTCTCACAATATGACAACTATAGGTATTGGATACTAGATGTCCCGTCTAGTTATTTAAAATAATGTTTAATAACTATTTTGATATTTGATATCAGAACTTATGACTATTGGATAGTTATTTGTTCTATATAAACAGTTGTTATATATTTTAATATGACTAGTAGTGTCATTAATGAAAAGATAAAAATTAAGAAAATTTTTCGGTTAACTAAATAATTTAGAATAGTGCTTTATGAGATTTTATCACATAAGCATAAGATGCTTATTGTGTATGGTAAAGGATGGTCTGATACGAGATCACACCACATATCCTTATCCATTTAATGAATATTGTATTCAGGAATGTGATTAAATCTCAGTTAACCAATGATCGTCCTTGGACCACAAGATTTATTAGACTAATACATTAATGTATGTAGTTTAATGAATTAGAAATTACCTTAGATATTTTTCTTTACTCCGTAACTTAGTTAATGAATTGTCATGACTTAGTTGCGTGTTTCTAGAAGAATATATAATGCACGTCTTGAATGGTTCGAGAACTTTCAATATGTTTCTGATGAAGTGCGGATAGAATATTTTGAATGGTTCAAAGATATTCTATTTGAAGTGTTGAAAACTATATCTTTAAAATTCATCGTGAATCTTTGAATTGTTCAAAAAATGTTTGATATGATTAAACATATGAATTTGAGGTAATTAGTTCTAAAGTTAATTAATGAATGTGATTCTTACTCAATATTAAACTTCCACGATTCCATCTTGATGGAATTGGTTAGTGGGAGGAAATGAATCTTATATGATTTGATTAGTTGATATTGGGTGTTACCGAATTAGTTTCAATACTCTTGGGGTTATGCTCCAGTAACATTAATTCATCCTTTTAATTATTGTTCCATTAGTTTCTACAATTACGTATTTGATATGTATAAGTAGAAAATTCGAATCTTTAAAAGTTTGAGATTTGAATCTTTCTTTTGTATAATAGTTATATAATTGAAAGTACTTGCGCCTCGGAGGTACAAGTAAAAGTTTATCATTTATTCTATTTAATAGAATATTATATTCTATTTGATAGAATATCTTTTCTAGAACCCCGGGAAATAAAATAGTTTTATTACTTGGTGTCTAACATAGGATGTTGACAATTATATAAAAGACTTGACCTATTGAAGTCAAATGTGAAGAGTGATAAACTGTAATGGAACATTATAATTAATTAGATGAAAAGATCCTTAGACATCTTTCGTATAGGTTCAATAGGATGTCAGAATCATTTACAAAGTATTTGATACTTAATGATTCTGTTGTATTCTTATTGAAGAAAATTATCTTATAACTTATAGTGGGAGCGATATTTGATATCGATTTTGGAAATTACTATTGAACCATAGATCTAAGATTGTTCATAGCTTACTATGATCAAGTTTTGAACTTGATTAGGCTTTCGTTATGAATAGTTCATAAAATGTGCAAATTGTTTGCGCAACAAAAGCAAGGTGAGCTAATTAAAGGTTCGACCTTTATAGTATGACAATGAGAAAGGTTATGCTCAGTAGTCTATTGTAGATTCTGAGAAAACTTATCTCTAGTCGGACTAATTGAACAATTAAAAATCTGTTGGTTAATGTTGATATTAAACTATGTAATTTGGCTAAAGAATACAAAATGGCGTTCTTGAGTGATTTCTTCGAATGAGAGATCCGTCGTGATTTCTTTGTTTGAAGAGTTCATTCTAGAATGGCCCTAGAGTTTGTATTCTGCTAAGATCACAGTTTGATATACTAGCTTATAGAGCCTATTATAGACTCAGATAAGTTTTCGAAAATTTTGTGTTCTCTAATTTTGATACAGTCAGATTGTCTGATTTTATCAAAACATAGAGAATGCATATATGATAGTAGGGTCAGTGGGATCGTACAAATTTATTTCTAAGGTTATATATCCTAACGACATTATCATTATTAAAGTAGTAATGAGATGTTTGTAAAGTAAAACGTTTACTTAAGTCTTCTTATCTCCGTGAAAGCAGTGGAAGTAGTCTCTGATATATTTGATATAAAGTTTCATATATGATATAAAACTAAGAGACTTGTGAGATAATCTCATTAGTCGCGTATTAGATATGATCTAATAAAGGACACAGTAATACTTTCTGTATGACAGTTAGTAAAACTGTTTGACAGTTAATGTGTCTTTTATATATATAGTATTCATCTTTCGTAAAGGATGATACCTTTTTCGAAAGAGAGATTGATTGGAATGTCTAGTCAATCTTATGCATCATAAGATGATGGCGTAATGAATACTATATTATGTGTGATTAAAGATATCAATTTAATCATAATTTTTTTGAGTTATTTTGATATACTGCTGACCGGCGTAATCACACGCGTATAACGCAAGCGCACGTATCGTTCAAGTAGTATAAAAAATATTGATCCCTCGAGGACTTCAAACCTTTTGTTATCAATTTATGAAATTAAATGTTTACAAGTATCTAATGGATTGATTGTTTGATTGGGTGGTGACTTTAAAATTAAAAAAAAAAGTAAATAAATTACTTGAAATTAGATTGAAGAAAATTCAAATTTATAAAACTATCCAGGGTTGTGAATCATTCCAATATCTTTTTAAAAGATGAAGTGGTTATTTTATGTTTGTGTAATATATTGGGTTATTAACCTAGAACACGAAATTATATAAAAGCCTATTCCGATGGTCAAATACAAATACCCAATATAACCCGATTAATCATATTCCTATGTTAATCAAGTTATCTGAATTCATTAAGATTAAGTTCCAATTATGGCTACCCTCGTCCGACATGTATATTCCTATCCTGTAAGGAAATCTATTTGTAGGACATAGAAATCGGCGACATTGTTCCAGGCTCGCGGCCCGGTCGGGAGTACGGAGTAGCCCGCGGGGGACTAAACCAGAGAAATAAAATGGAGTTTCCACCCAGTGTGAACTGGGAAAAATGATTTAAGGCCGCACTCACCCCTCGCATGGGAAGACCTCAAATCGTTGGGTTCAGAATGGTCCCTTAATTATGCCACTTGTAATGAATGGATTTGTACAATAATCTAATCAAGTATACGCAACAATAACCTACATCTAAGTTCGCATACAACATATATCTAAGTTTGCATATAACCTATATCTAAGTTTGAATGCATAAAAGTAAGTTGAAGTAACGGAAAGCACACAATCTCATGGACACATTAAATTGATAATCATGGCAATATAAATAAATAATAATCTAAACATAAACATTGAAGAGATATAATTAAGCTCCTAGTGCGAAAGAAATAACTAAATCATGCATAAAAATAACATATTAAACAACTAAATTATGCATAAAAATAACATATTATTTCTAATAAACAATGAATACACACAAGATTGAATGAAATGAAATATGTACGTTTCTCAAGCGGTACGTGGAATTGTATCCCAAGTACAGACCGCACTACCGTCCATTCGGATTCGGCTACAGAATTTACGTCTGGGTTTCCATCCGATATACCACGAGAGATAGCACAAAATCATTCATCTCATGGCCACAACATACATAAACCAACAATACGCATGCGAAGAAATACTAATAAATAATTAAAAGATGAACGAGAATAAATAAAAGGGTGCCCTCAGGTCTTACCTTTTAAGTCGACTCTTAGAAGTGCGTTGCACGGCCGTCGGAAGGGTAAATGCTTCGCAACTCCTCCGGTTCACTGGTTCGTTGTTTTCCTTCATTGCCTCGCTGTTTTAGGTTGTTGTTTACTCTGTTTTACTGCTGTTTTTGGTAACTATTTTTGGTTGTTTGCACTGTGTTTCGGGGTGACTTATTCACAGTTTTGGAGGACTGTTTTAGGTTATCTCCTGGACTCTTTTGCACTGGTTTATGGGGATATTTTGGAGTGTCTTTGGGTGATTTTAGGGACTGTCTTTGGGTAATTTAAGAGGGTGTATTTGTTGATTTGTTTGATCGATTATGGGAGAGGCAGTAAGGGCTGTGTGTTTATTTGTTTATGTGAGGGGTTGTGTGTGCGTGAGTTTGGTCAGTGTATTGGGCCAGGGTAGTGTGTGCGTGAGTGGTGTGAATGTGCTAGGGTAGTGTGTGTGTGAGTGGTGTGAATGTGTTAGGGTAGTGTGTGCGTGAGTGGTGTGAATGTGCTAGGGCAGTGTGCGTGAGTTTGAGGGCTGTGAGTGTCTGTGTGTGTTTGTTTGAGGGCTGTGAGTGTCTGTGTGTGTTTGTTTGAGGGCTGTGAGTGGCTGTGTGTGTTTGTGAGGGTAGTGTGCGTGAGTCAAAAGCCAATAGAGAGTCAGGTTTGTGTGTCTTTTTATAGGAGAGGGTTATGGTTGTCATTATTTGGGTAGGAAAGAAATATTGTGTAATTATAAAGGATATCTTTTAATTAGTGTGTGATAAGGAAAAGATCTATTTAATTTAGACATGTGATTTGTTTTAGTTTAGGAAATAGATTTATGGGATTTGATTTGATTTATTAATTTAGGCATGTGATTTATTTAAATTAGGAAAGTGAATTATTTAGATTTATTTAATTTAGGCATGTGATTTATTTAAATTAGGAAGGTGATTTATTGTGTTGGATATTTTTGGATGTGATTTAATGGGCTTGGAGGCTTTTTGGGCGTATGGTTGGTTGTTTTGGTGGGCTTGGTGTGGATTGCGGGGGTTTTGGGCCAATGATAAGTTCTAAAACATAGGTTCAACGAGTAAACCCGAAGTTAAGCAAACGAATTGAGTCCCACAAGGTATTGATTTCTGAATTTCCCTTCTGATGTATGTTTCTCGTGACTTCCGCAACTTAAAGGGTAGTGCCTCCGTACAAGGCTCATCATAGGGACTTATATGTAAAAATACAGTGCCTACAGTCGCCCCCACTTTGATGGGACTTGTGCAGTGTGTGACAATGACAATCCTATCAAAGTTATGCAATGCATTTTTACTTACTTGGCTCGCCAGCTGCCACTTGACTTGCCTGTTGCTTCGAGCTGAGTTGATCTGGTGGTGAGGTGTTGTGACCTCGAGGTTCATCCCTGTAAGATGCTGTGATCTCTAGTAATCACTACCGAACTGAGCTGATATGGTGGCGAGGTGCTTCGACCCCCTAGGCTTTGTTCCCGAACCACCGAATGTGGGCTTTATTCCTGATCTGTGCTGATGATACAGTGGGCCTCGACCCTGGGACGCATCTCAGAACTACAACTGATGTGTGGGCCTCGACTCTGGGACGCATCCCAAAACTGATGATGCAGTGGGCCTCGACCCTGGGACGCATCACAGAACTGCAACTGATGTGTGGGCCTCGACCCTGGGACGCATCCCAAAACTGCTGACAACGTGGGCCTCGACCCTGGGAAGCATCCCAAAACTACTGACAACGTGGGCCTCAACCCTGGGGTGCATCCCAATACCGCAGACAATGTGGTTCTCGACCTTGGGACGCATCCCAAAACTGCTGACAACGAGGGCCTCGACCCTGGGACACATCCCAATACTGCTGACAATGTTGGCCTCGACCTTGGGATGCATCCCAAAACTGCTGACAATATGGGTCTCGACCCTGGAACGCATCCCAATACCGCTGACAATGTGGGCCTCTACCCTGGGACGCATCCCAAAAAGTGTTGTTGATGTGGGTCTCAACCCTGGGATGTATCCAAAAACTGCTACATATGTGTGGGCCTCGACCCCGGGACGCATCCCAAAACTTCTACTGATGTGTGCCTCGACCTTGGGACGCATCCCCAAAACTGAACTGATGTGGGCCTCGACCCTGGGACGCATCCTGAAAACTGATACTGATGTGGGCCTCGGCCCTGAGACGCATCCCGAAAACTGATACTGATGTGGGTCTCGACCCTGGGACGCATCCCCAAAACTGTTACTGATGTCGGCCTTGACCCTGGGACGCATCCCCAAAACTGCTACTGATGATATGTGTTGGTTCATTCCTGAACCGTGCCGTATGAGAAATGCTAGACTGGTCGCCCCCAGTCTCGGTTCACCTTTCTGTTCTATGCTTCTTTCATTAAGTCCAGGTAATTCTTCGGATATGATGTTACATGCCAACATGCTATACTGCCTCTCACGAGATAATCCCGATAACCAAACATATTTTCGTCCTCAAATGATGCTTCATGTCGAAACCAGAGAACCTTCAAAGTACTTGATACATCCAAATTCGATCATCTGAATGAGTGATCTGAACTAGACTTCCAGTGTGTGTGTGCCAAAGTTCTTTCGCAGTTTAATCCTTAAGTAAGCCAACTCGATGATTTTGTCTCGGAGAATTGGATCAGTGGGTTTAACCAACCTAGATGTCTTGATCATACTCTGTGATTACTTCCTCGTACTCAACATGATATGGTTTTCTTCTTCTTTTCTTTCTTCTCTTTCCTTTCTTTCTTTTCATTTTGAACTTCTTTTTCTCTTTTCCTTTTCTTTTTCTCTTTTTTTTTACAACACATCTACCCTTTAAGGTAGCATTTCTCCTCATAGTGGTCCTAATACTTGCCCATGGGTAGCTTCACGCTTATCGGTTATAGGTGGTATATTTTTCCTCTGTAGAGACTTTTTCTTCATTTCCAACCATATCATATATCGTAACATAAGTAAATCAGGATGGACATCTAAGCAAACGGTCATTCACTGATCCGCCATCTCTTCAACTAGTCATCTCGCCGACTACTCAGGCTTCTGCTGCTAAGTTCCCGTAATCAAGTGCTCGCGAGTCTAGCCGAGATCAACCACTCAGAATACTGGATGAGAGCACATCTCGTACTTATCATTTCTAAGGTTTCTCCCTACAGCAAATATTGTCATCACCGGACATACGCCTAACCATCAAGGACTTTTCTCTTTTTTTTTACTCCATTGGAATTCTTCTTTTCGACTGTGGGCCTCACCCCTTGGGATTCATTCCCAAAAACTGATACTGATGCGGGCCTCAACCTTGGGATGTTGGAAATAATTACCAAGCCCCAAGATCAACAAGAACAAGCAAAATATATAAATACATGAATGAATTAATTGAAGTATGGCGGAATCATACTCACAATACTTGAAAATGGATGCTTAGATGATGCGAAAACTCCTCCCTTGTGCAGTGAAGGTCTCGGCCAAGAAGAAAAGAGAGACTCCAAGTCAAGTTTGATCCTTCCAAGCTCAAGGATTAGTTTCCCATAACACCTATGTATGATCCCTTGAAGGTGCTAGCCTTTGTTGTGATTTTGAATGCACAACTTCTTCAAATCTTGCCACAAAAATTGAAGAAATGGAGAGCCCAAAACTGGATGCAGTTTCGGCAATGTGAGAGAGAGAGGAGTGTTATGATTTTTGTTACAAAAATCAATTTATATTTATGCCTTAATATTTATTAAATTAATAATAAACTTATGACACAAATCATGCAATGGCTTAGAGTGTCAAACACTCAAACTCCATGCAAAACCATTGAGTGTATTGTACACTATCACCATGCAATGTATTAACAATTAAATAATGCATAAAATGACATGTGTCATGTGGGCCCCACACGTTTCCAAATGAAAGTAGGCCCACGTGCAGTCACGCGTTCGGGTTCGATATTTCCGAAATACCGAACTTACGTCGCGACGTTTAATTAAATCGAATTTAAATAAATAATTGCGCCTAGCGAAATTATTATTTACGTCGCTAACAAATTAATTCTAAATTAACTCGTTTGCCCGAATTAAAATCTAATTTTAATTTCGCGTCGAAATCGAATTTCGATTATTATATCGAATATAATAATTTTACGATTAATTCCAAATTAATCGTTCTCTCTCTTGTATAGTACTTTATCCAAGATAAAGTCTCTCCGTAATTAATCCAAGATTAATCGAGTTTGAATCATACGTCATTGGTGAATCTTCGGGAAGCGACCCAAGAGATCTCTGGATATGTTGGCAGTAAATACGGCCGTCAGATTATCCGAACACGTACGTACCAAGTACTACGTTTTTACCGATTTACAAGACAAGGTTAGCCTCTAGCAAAACGCCATGCCTACCCAATTCTCCAGAAATATTCTTATTGGAATATAAGATCTATAACAGGCGTAGTATACCGTAGTATAGTGTATATCGAACCAGTATCGGATGATCACATGTAAGGCCTGGGGCTGGAGATGTGTCTGCCCCGTACGATACAAATAACGGACATCAAGCAACCAGTGTCTTTGAATCGGATAATCCTGACCTAGTCATATTATCCCGATGGTTGCAACCATTATAGAGTACTAGTTCTGTATCCCTCGCGATCATCATCTCCATATGTCTGAAGTGATACTTCCATCTTGACATCACACCCAATACACTACGATTCTCGATAAACCTAGAAGAGGTGTACACAGAACCCGTTAAAGCCCTGGACCACCAAAACTAAAGTTTACCGATTGTCGTAAGTACTAGCGATGCAAGTCTCAGGTTAAGATCATATGCACCTACCCTGAAGCGGACTCCCATAGACACGCAGACATACTACCAATGGGATTCCGCGGGGTCTATCCAGAGCGAAGCTGTTTTCCGTACCATCGGTAAAACACAACCTCCTACCGCACTTGCATAAGTATCCTATACTTAAATATATGAGAACTATGCCGTTGTGCCCTCACAACATGCACAAGTGCAGTACTAGTCTATTCCGCATTATCGATGTCCAATCTCGATAATACTACGACTAGGGATATTTAATGATTAAACCTTTATGGATTGATACCGTCTCATATCATCACAATCCGGAACTAATCATAGGGACTCTTACCATTTATATCAAAGTAAATAAATTACAAAACGGTAAAAGGCAATTTCATTACTACATAGTTAATTTTGTACAATAATACAATATCATTTACAAAATAGTGACGCTATGGGTCATAACTGTCTAACATGGGACTCATCCCCGAAACTTATACTGATGTAGGCCTCAACCCTGGGATTATTTCCTGAAACTGATATTGATTCATTCCTGAAACTGATGACACTGTACTATTGCTACTTCTGGTTGGCTTGCCTTTGCCACTTTTTCTTCTCTTCTTTGAAACCTGTGAATACAAAATAGAACAAACACAAAAATAATGCAAGTACGTTACGTGTATGCATGCATGCATGAATGAATTTCCTATTCCTTTGGGTTAGGTCTTCCGCCAGTCCTCCTGGTGATCGCTCGGTGAACTCGTTCCCTTCCAAATCTGACAGTCTCACTGCTCCATTTCCCATGACTTTCCAGACTATGTAGGGTCCTTCCCAATTGGGTCTAAACTTCCCTCTAGGGTCTGTCGTCGACGGCTTCGACTGCTTAAGCACCAGATCACCATTTTTGATCTTAGTAGGACGCACCTTCTTGTTGAATGCTCGAGCCAACCTCTTCTGGTATAACTGCATATGACATAAAGAGTTCATTCTCTTTTCATCCAGTAATGTTAACAGTTCGAATCTCTGCGAGGCCCATTCTTGTTCAGGTAACTCTGATTCTGCTAATACCCGCATGGACTGTATCTCAACTTCTAATGGCAATACTGCTTCCATGCCATAGACCAGAGAGTAAGGCGTGGCTCATGTTGCTGTTCTCACAGAAGTTTTGTACCCCCACAGGGCGTACAGCAGCTTATCGGCCCAATCTTTGTAGTTCTCCGTCATTTTGGCTTACATTTTATTTATTGTCTTATTGGCTGCCTCGACTGCCCCATTTTCCTACGGTCTGTAAGGTGATGACTTATGATGTCCTATCCCATACCTCTGTAGCATTGCCTTTGTTTCTCCTTGAAACTGGACTCCATTGTCTATTACTACGTGATGCGGCATCCCATATCGATAAATTATGTTCCGGGCTATGAATTGCGCCATTTGCTTTACTGTAACGTTACGAAATGACTCAGCTTCCACCCATTTTGAAAAGTAGACTACTGCCACTACTATAAAACGATGTCCATTCGATACGTGTAGTCGAATTTCTCCGATCATATCAATTCCCCATGCTGAGAAATGGTACGGCTCTAACAGCCCATGTAAATCTGTGTGCGGCAGATGATTCAAGTTACCGTGTGCTTAGCAATCGTGACGATGCTTTACCAGCTTCGCACAGTCAGCTTCCATGGTCGACCAGTAAAATCCTTGTCTCACTATATTGCAAGATAAATTCAACCCATTCATGTGCGGTCCACATACTCTGGTATGTACTTCTTCCATTGCCTTCTGAGCCTCTTCTTTTCTTAAACACTTCAGATGAATGTCATTCGCTTGCCTCTTGTATAGTTATCCCTTAAAACTCACATATTGAGAAGCCAACTTCTGAATAGCTATCCTATCCTTTAGACTTGCTTCTTCTGGAAGTTCCCCGCGTTCTAAGTATCACTGAATATCATAGTACCACGGTTTCCCATCGTCGATATATACTTCCAAGACCTTTTCTATCTCATAGACAGGTCTACCTGCTGTGGTCAACACCAGAGGTCTCATCACCAACTTCTCCGGATTTTCGCAAGTCGCGGCTAGTGTAGCTAATGCGTCGACCATTTTATTTTCTTCTCGCGGAAAGTGCTGAAATTTACAATCGGGGAGGGCCTTTGCCAGACTCCTAAGGTGGAACAAGTAGGGTTTCAACGTTCTTCCTTGAATTCCCATTCTCCTTGCATCTGTCGGACTACAAACATCGAGTCTCCGTAAACTTCGACGTTCTTAGCCTTCAAAGTTATCACCACATTCAGAACAAAGGCGCATGCTTCATACTCAGCCATGTCATCATCAAAGACAGGTATATCATCACTCAATCTGTTTGGAGGGTACTCACGCCTCACATTCTCAAAGCCTCCCCCAGCACAGGGCACAACCATATTAGCCATAGCGGTAGTCAAAGCTTGCAACTGCTCGGTAAACTTAGTGTGACTAGTCTCCAGCTGATCCATACGAGATCTCTTGTTAACTGATTCACTCATGTTCGCTAACGGCCTTTTGACGAGTCTTCCCTCTTTCCTAATCCAACGGGTATCTATGATGTCTTTTAAAACTGCATGTTAGTATGTATGCGTGCGATGCATGGGATACATAAGTCGACCTATTATCATTTTAAAGCATTCAACCATACTATTGTGTGGTGCAAACTTGTCCCAGTTGAAAAGGCCCAACAGGTTTACACTTTTACGATAACATGGCTAAACAGCTTCAAATGATGGAGGGCCTAAACACAAAATGGCCCATTGGCATTTTAGAAGCTTTTGGCCCAATTTTCATAAGGCACGAACCCGTCCCAATTTAAATGGCCCAACAAGCCCATACCTCACGACAAAAGGTCCAACTGAATCCAAATGACGATGGTCATGAACGCAAGCATAAAGGAATAGGTTATGTTGGTCCTACAACTGCAGTTCATATGCGGGTTTATAGGGGTATATATAAAGGCTCTCGTCGGTGAAGGATTGCCCACAACTAGGACCCCCCACTCAAGGTTCGAGCGAGCGCACATTTTTTATACCTTAAGGTACGTGCCAACGAGTTATGGTGCACGACTGACTGTCAAATGGATTTCCTATTACAGATTCCTCAGAGGGAGGGTGGAGCGAACTCTCTTAAATACCCAAGCCTCTTAAGCTCTTATCGCCTTGGTGACAGGAATAAACAATAGGTCATCCAAATCACTCCATCACGGTAAGCTTCGAGTAAATGATTATCTAGGTGTCTTTCACAGCTTTTCCTTATAGAAAGGTAGTGAATGAATGAGGACACCAAACCATTACCTATCTCTAATAGTGCCTTTGATTAAACCCCTTCAACCCACGGTAGACATGGTTACTAAAGCACAAATCACAAACATTACAAGGTATTATTTCGGGGCCGATTCTCAATCCCCAGTGGAGTCGCTAGAGTGTAGGACATAGAAATCGGTGATGCTGTTCGAGGCTCGTGGCCCAGTCAGGAGTATGGAGTAGCCCGCGGGGGACTAAACCGGAGAAATAAAATGGAGTCGCCACCCAGTATGAACTGGGAAAAATGATTTAAGGCCGCACTCACCCCTCGCAAGGGAAGACCTCAAACCGTTGCGTTTGGAATGATCCCTTACTTATGCCACTTGTAATGAATGGATTTTTGCAATAATCTAACCAAGTCTACGCAATAATAACCTACATCTAAGTTCGCATACGACCTATATCTAAGTTTGCATATAACCGATATCTAAGTTTGCATGCATAAAAGTAAGTCGAAGTAACGGCAAGCACACAATCTCATAGACACATTAAATTTATAAACATGGCAATATAAATAAATAATAATCTAAACATAAACATTGAAGAGATATAATTAAGCTCCTACTGCGAAAGAAATAACTAAATCATGCATAAAAATAACATATTAAACAACTAAATCATGCATAAAAATAACATATTATTTCTAATAAACAATGAATAAACACAAGATTGGATGAAACGAAATATGTGCGTTTCTCAAGCGGTACGTGGAATTGTATCCCAAGTACAGACCGCACTACCGTCCATTCGGATTCGGCTATGGAATTTACGTCTGGGTTTCCATCCTATATACCACGAGAGATAGCACAAAATCATTCATCCCATGGCCACAACATACATAAACCAACAATACGCATGTGAAGAAATACTAATAAATAATTAAAAGATGAACGAGAATAAATAAAAGGGTGCCCTCGGGTCTTACCTTTTAAGTCACCTCTTGGAAGTGTGTTGCACGGCCGTCGGAAGGGTTAATGCTCCGCAACGCCTCTGATTCACTGTGTCGTTGTTTTCCTTTGTTGCCTCACTGTTTTGGGCTGTTGTTTACTCTATTTTGTGCTGTTTTTGGTTGATTGAGCTGTGTTTCAGGGTGATTTATTCACTATTTTGGGGGACTGTTTTGGGTTATTTTCTGGACTGTTTTGCAATGGTTTATGGGGCTATTTAGGAGTGTCTTTGGGTGATTTTAGGGTCTGTCTTTGGGTAATTTAAGGGGGTGTATTTTTTGATTTGTTTGATCAGTTATGGGAGAGGCAGTAAGGGCTGTGTGTTTATTTGTTTACGTGAGGGGCAGTGTGTGCGTGCGTTTGGTCAGTGTACTGGGCTAGGGTAGTGTGTGCGTGAGCGGTGTGAATGTGTTAGGTTAGTGTGTACGTGAGTGGTGTAAATGTGCTAGGGTAGTGTGTGTGTGATTGGTGTGAATGTGCTAGGGTAGTGTGCATGAGTTTGAGGGTTGTGAATGTCTGTGTGTGTTTGTTTTGGGGCTGTGAGTATCTGTGTGTGTTTGTTTGAGGACTATGAGTGGCTGTGTGTGTTTGTGAGGGTAGTTTGCGTGAGTCAAAAGCCAAGAGAGAGTCAGGTTTGTGTGTCTTTTTATAGGAGAAGGTTAGGGTTGTCCTTATTTGGGTAGGAAAGAAATATTGTGTAATTATAGAGGATATCTTTTAATTAGTGTGTGATAAGGAAAAGATCCATTTAATTTAGGCATGTGATTTGTTTTAGTTTAGGAAAGGGATTTATGGGATTTGATTTGATTTATTAATTTAGGCATGTGATTTATTTAAATTAGGAAAGTGAATTATTTAGATTTATTAATTTAGACATGTGATTTATTTAAATTAGGAAGGTGATTTAATTAGATTTATTAATTTAGGAATGTGATTTATTGTGTTGGATATTTTTGGATGTGATTTAATGGGCTTGGAGGCTTTATGGGCGTGTGGTTGGTTGTTTTGGTGGGCTTGGTGTGGATTGCGGGGGTTTTGGGCCAAGGATAAATTCTAAAACAGAGGGTCAATGAGTAAACCCGAAGCTAAGCAAACGAATTGAGTCCAACAAGGTATTGATTTCTGAATTTCCCTTCCGACGCCCGTTTCCCGTGACTTCCGCAACTTAAAGGGTAGTGCCTCCGTACGAGGCTCATCATCGGGGCTTATATGCAAAAATGCAGTGCCTACAGTCGCCCCCACTTTGATGGGACTTGTGCAGTGTGTGACAATAAGAATCCTATCAAAGTTATGCAATGTATTTTTACTTACCTGGCTCGCCAGCTGCCACTTGACTTGCCTGTTACTTCGAACTAAGTTGATCTAGTGGTGAGGTGATGTGACCTCAATGTTCATCCCTGCAAGATGCGGCGATCTTTAGGAATCACTACCGAATTGAGCTGATATGGTGGCGAGGTGCTTCGACCCCTGGGATTTCTTCCTGAACCACCGAATGTGTGCTTTATTCCCAAACTGTGCTGATGATGTAGTGGGCCTCGACCCTGGGATGCATCCCATAACTGCAACTGATGTGTGGGCCTCGACCCTGGGACGCATCCCAAAACTGATGATGCATTGGGCCTCAACCCTCGGACGCATCCCGAAACTACAACTGATGTGTGGGCCACGACCCTGGGACGCATCCTAAAACTGCTAACAACGTGGGCCTCGACCTTGGGACGCATCCCAATATCGCTGACAATGTAGGCCTCGACCTTGGGACGCATCCCAAAACTGCTGACAACGTGGGCCTCGACCCTGGGACGCATCCCAATACCACTGACAAGGTGGGCCTCGACCCTGGGACACATCCCAAAACTACTTACAACATGGGCCTCGACCCTGGGACGCATCCCAATACCGCTGACAATGTGGGCCTCGACCTTAGGACGCATCCCAAAACTTCTGGCAATATGGGCCTCGACCCTGGGACACATCCCAATACCACTGACAATGTGGGCCTCGACCTTGGGACGCATCCCAAAAACTGCTGCTGATGTGGGCCTCGACCCTGGGACGCATCCCAAAACTGCTACACATGTGTGGGCCTCGACCCCGATACGCATCCCAAAATTGCTACTGATGTGGGCCTCGACCCTGAGACATATCCCTAAAATTGATACTGATGTGGGCCTCGACCCTGGGACGTATCCCCAAAACTAATACCGATGTGAGCCTCGACCCTGGGACGCATCCCCAAAACTAATACCGATGTGGGCCTCGACCCTGGGACGCATCCCCAAAACTAATACTGATGTGGGCTTCGACCCCTGGGACGCATCCCCAAATCTATACGCATCCGAAGAAATACTAATAAATAATTAAAAGATGAACGAGAATAAATAAAAAGGTTCCCTCAGGTCTTACCTTTTAAGTCACCTCTTGGAAGTGCGTTGCACGGCCGTTGGAAGGGTTAATGCTCCGCAACTCCTTCGGTTCACTGGTTCGTTGTTTTCCTTCGTTGCCTCGCTGTTTTGGGCTACTGTTTACTCTGTTTTGCTGCTGTTTTTGGTCACTATTTTTGGTTGTTTGAGCTGTGTTTTGGGGTGATTTATTCACTGTTTTGGGTTATTTTCTGGACTGTTTTGCAATGGTTTATGGGGCTGTTTTGGAGTGTCTTTGGGTGATTTTAGGGACTGTCTTTAGGTAATTTAAGGGGGTGTATTTGTTGATTTGTTTGATCGGTTATGGAGAGGCAGTAAGGGCTGTGTGTTTATTTGTTTACGTGGGGGGCTGTGTGTGCGTGCGTTTGGTCAGTGTACTGGGCTAGGGTAGTGTGTGCGTGAGTGGTGTGAATGTGCTAGGGTAGTGTGTGCGTGAGTTGTGTGAATGTGCTAGGGTAGTGTGTGCGTGAGTGGTGTGAATGTACTAGAGTAGTGTGCGTGAGTTTGAGGGCTGTGAGTGTCTGTGTGTTTGTTTGAGGGATGTGAGTGTCTGCGTGTGTTTGTTTGAGGACTGTGAGTGGCTGTGTGTGTTTGTGGGGGTAGTGTGTGTGAGTCAAAAGCCAAGAGAGAGTCAGGTTTGTGTGTCTTTTTATAGGAGAGGGTTAGGGTTGTCCTTATTTGGGTAGGAAAGAAATATTGTGTAATTATAGAGGATATCTTTTAATTAGTGTGATAAGGAAAAAATCCATTTAATTTAGGCATGTGATTTGTGTTGGATATTTTTGGATGTGATTTAATGGGCTTGGAGGCTTTATGGGCGTGTGGTTGGTTGTTTTGGTGGGCTTGGTGTGGATTGCGGGGGGTTTTGGGCCAATGATAAGTTCTAAAACAGAGGTTTAACGAGTAAACCCGAAGCTAAGCAAACAAATTGAGTCCAACAAGGTATTGATTTCTGAATTTCCCTTCCGACGTCCATTTCCCGCGACTTCCACAACTTAAAGGGTAGTGCCTCCGTACGAGGCTTATCATTGGGACTTATATTTAAAAATGCAGTGCCTACACTATTAAAGGGTTATCTATCCTCAAGGAAAATCGTGGGCTATTGAGTTTAAGGTCTTTAACCTAAAATATCTTTTCCAAGTTCATTTTAAGTTTACCAGTTCAATTTTATTAATGGCCAGTTAATAAAAAGCATTAGGATCAAGGCTCAATAAATAAACCTTTATATTACCCAAACAGTAATTTAACCCCTTATAAACCGGTGATATTGGATTTCATCACAACCCCAGATAAATAGCTTAGTAACGACACATATTTACGGGTAGTAAAAACTTAAATAAAAGAAAAGACATAAAGTAAATGTTGGAAATTAAATTACTGGAAAGTAAATGCTGGAAAGTAAATTACTGGAAAGTAAATACTGAAAGTAGATAGAGTAAAAGTACAACAAAGAAAATGCTGAGGTAAAAGGATCCACTTTTATTACTACTATTTTAGATATCTCCCTTAATATAATATATTAACTTTGCGTGATAATTACCAACCAGCCATATAGGTGGTATCCTGATTAAGTCAAATTAATAATTAATTACCAACCAACCAACTAGGCGGTATCCTCGTTAAGTCAGATTTTAAATAGTTATTATATTATAATTAGAGGAGATTAATCTAAATAGCAATAATAAAAGCTTTACATTTTACCCCAGCAAGGGGGAGTTACCTCCTCATTGCTTGAAAAGTAAAAACTGAAAAAGTAAATAAAGGAAAGTATTGTGCGTAAAAGTAAATTACGGAATGTAAAAACTGAAAAGTAAAGAAAAGAAAGTGCGAAAGCGAAAATTAATTACTGAAAGCTGTAAATAAACAAACAAGATACAATCTTCTTAGTTATTCTTAAGGAATTTCAAAGAAGAAAGTATGAATTTACAAATGAAATGGCTTGGTATTTATAGGTAAAATTTTGCCTCCATCAAATCATCCACCAAATCCATTATTAATTGCTCCACTAAATGCTCCACCAAATCCATTATTAATTGCTATCATGTTTGGTGGGAGTTTGACTATGTTTATTTTTTATTTATTTATTTATTTATTTACTTTGAAAATGACTTTAATAATTACGCATAACACACTTATGGATATTTCATCAATTGCGGTCATGAAATATTCAGAATTGGAAATTATTTTGTTCTTTAAAGTTGTAGATCTTTGAGTCTTCTCTAATCTGGAACTTGAATCGGCTCAATCCGATATCGGAATAAAAGGTTATGCCCAAAATATGACAGTTGCACAAAATTGGAATTTCTGAAACTGCACTTCGTTAGAACGCCCTTTCAAGTTTCCAATCTCCAAAATTAATATGTCAAGTCCAATTTTTTGCCCTTATTTAACCCACATTTCTTCCTAAATTATTTCATTGAGTCCCAATATTATTTTATCTGCAAAATAAATTAAAACACATCAAAATGTTCATCAAATCCGAGAAACTAAACAAAATATTAAGTAAAATGGGCGGTAAATATTGATATATTTTCCGCTCATCACACCCCTAAACCTAACATTTTGCTAGTCCTCGAGTAAAAAAACAAAATAAAATACAAGAAACAATTAAAATTAAACTAAGCCACTTTCGTAGGGATCACGGTTGCATTTAGCGTATGCAACAAGCTTTTAAACCCCTAGGTGTCCCTAGTGGACGAGTTGTAGTCTCGTGAGGGCTTACAGAAACGATACCCACAAACATTTTACAAAAGTAAAAAGATAGTAAAACTAATGCACATAAAAGTAAAAAGACAAGAGAAAATAGAATAAAGGAGTTTGTGACTAAACAGGTGAAACTTCTTATCCAAGTTAGTAGTTGTTTTCTTTCTTTCTAGATTACTGAATAAGTAAATTCTCCGATTTTTTTTTCACCATTCTTCATATACACAGCCAACAAAATATTAATCAACTCATTTTTGCCCACAATAGTCACAACTGTAGTTGAGAATTGAGTAATATTTTTGTCCTAAAGTTATATCAGAATTCACATTTTTTTTAAAGCAATGAATTCATTTTTTTGATTTTTTTTCGTTTTTTTTATTTATATACAATATCTTCCATCTATGTAGTGAGATTTGGGTCAGTGACTCCCAAACCAGTTGGCTTTAGGGCACTAGGTGTTAAGACACCCATACGGACTTAATTACTCAGATTTCCTATATAAATGTTTTTTTGCTACATCTTCGATCCATGTAACGAGTGTTGGGCCAGTGACTCCCAAACCAGTTGGTTTTAGGGCACTAAGTGTTAAAACACCCTTACAGACTTAATAACTCGGATCTATGACTCTTTTTTTTTATCCCATCGCTTTTTTAGGTGTTTCCTCCAATTAAACTAGAGCACTGAATATTACAAACCTTTCAATTACATCTCATTTTCGTATGTTACCATGCATATTGATAATATCTGTCAACTGAACATATGAAGATCCATTTTAGTCAGTTTTATGGAGAACTTACAAATTAAATAATTCAAAAGGAAATAAACAAAAATTATCTTGTTCCGAAATAGGCTGAGATACGTCTCAGGAATGGAAATTCCTTACACAGCTATCTCATACCAATTTCACCTGATTAATCAAATTAAAAACACAAAAACACAAAATATATATATATATTTTTTTTGTAAAAATTTTCAATTTTTTTTGGCTTTTTTGAAATTTTTTGACTAACAATAAAAAAAAAGATACAATTTAACTATTCTCCTCCCCCAAACCTAAATGAGACATTGTCCCCATTGTCTTGAACAGTATAAGAAGAGTTTAGAAAACCGTACCTGGCTAGCTGAAATTCTATATCTAAATGAAAAGTTAAAGGTTAAGATCCAGATTTATCCGACGCCTCTTACCACGATCATTATCGGACCAATTTATCTTGGAAAGAATGTGGTCAATTTGAGGTTCAAAGGCTAAGATTTGGTCAATTAAATATGGGGCAGTTCTGGCAGTAAAGAGGAGTTCTTTTACAGGCTTTGACACGAACCCATTTCTCCGGGCATCATCAAGAAACACACAAAGAAAATCATAAAATCCATCAACATTGTATAGTCCAAGAGGTTTCTGGTGTATGTTCAAGTTTGCCCAAGATGGTACTGTAAAAATTTCCTCCATCGTGCCCAAGCCTCCTAGCAAAGCAATAAAAGCATCAACACGGTTAATCATCTCTACCATTCGTTCAGACATACCTGGTACGATTAGTTCCTCACCGTTTGATGATCCAATAAGATTCACCTCCGCCAAGGGTTTTGGGATGATTCCCAGACTTGACTGCCTCCATCCTGTACAGCATTTGAAATGATCCACATTATTCCAAGATTGCCACCGCCATATACTACGTGCATATTCCTTACAGCAATGACTCGACCCAATTCTTGTGCCGCTGTTACGTATTCTAGTTTAACACCAACACTGGTACCGTAAAACACACATATGTTTTCAACCAGTCTTCTTGAAGTAGCTTCCATTTTTATCTGGATGCATTCAAAGGTGTAATGATGAGTTGAATTTAAAGAACCTGAAAAGGGTGAGTAATAATAGCACAAGTATCTTCCAAAGGATGATTAGTAGCAAAATAGAAAATCGTGAAAGGTCAAAAAGTAGCATGGATCATGTTGGAGAAAATAACAAAACAAATCACAATTATTAGGAAAAGACAAAGAGATATAATATTTACAATAATGTAATGGCTTGAATGATGTCTATGCGTCAGGGACAAGCTTCCCATCCAATTTTTTTATAAATTGTCAAACATGGTCTTTTAGAGTCAGATTCCCGAGACTTAATTGTTGTATTTCTTTACGGAATTGTGCATATAACATGCAAATTTCATGATACACATATCCACTGGGATGCGTCTCAAGAGCTTAAGATATATCATCCAAAGACTCCTTACGCAAGTCATCCCTAATGAAATTAATCTTACATTCGTGGTTATCAGACACCATTCCTAAAGATCGACAACGAGTATCAAAAAACATACGAGCACATTTATAACAAACACACATTCTTTTGGCTCTTCTCTTTTTAGCATATGTGCTTCAGAAGACTCACCTTCCAATCGGACCCGTGCTTTAATAATCCAACGAATGTCAGTAGGAATACATTTGATCATCAGCAAACTCATCTGTTTCAAGCGAGCTTTGTAAACTTTCATCAAAGAGTTTTGAGGAAGAGAAGGAAATTGCTTGTGAAGTTTTGTGAGAACTTCTTCCATCCTGAAATGACTTAACCTGAAAAATTAAACACACAAAAATTAAAAGATATCAAATCATATTATATACACAAATTGCATGGGTTGCCTCCCAGCTAGCACTAAGTTTAACGTCGTCAGCTAGACATGACTGCCCGAACGTTAGGCTGGATCTGAAAGTATGACACATTCTTTTTGTCGCTCAATTGATTCTCCCTAGTAGTTCTTGACACGCTTGTTTTTAACCTTGAATGTTTTTTTGGAGTTGGGATCACGTAACCCAATGGCTCTATCTGGTAAAACCTTGGTGATTAGGAATGGACCTGACCACCAATATTTTGGCTTCCATGGGAAAAGTTTCAACCTTGATTTGTTTAACAGTACCTTCTTCCCTGGTTCCAATTCTATGCGCACTAACTTCTCATCATGTTTCTTTCTGGCCTTTTCTTTGTATAATTTGGCATTCTCAAAAGGCTGAATATGAAATTCCTCCAATTCGTTGAGCTGGTGGAACTGTTTCTCTTATGTTTCTTGTAGTGCAAGAATTGGCTTCTTCAGTGCGCAGTACTATTTATTTTCAGGCTCCACAGGTAATTGACATGCTTTAAGTTTGTCACTAGAACTTTGCATTACATCGCAGGTTTGGATGGTACTATTTATCACATCAAGTCTGAAACATTCATCATTCTCGTCATTCGGGAAATTCATGGCTTTGAAAACATTGAATGTTACTTCTTGGTCTTGTACCCTCATGGTTAGTTCTCCTTTTTGTACATCAATAATAGTTCGACCTGTAGCCAAGAATGGTCTCCCGAGGATGATCGGCACGTCTTCGTCTTCCTCTATATCAAGGATAATAAAATCTGCTGAGAAAATGAATTTGTCAACTTTGACCAGCACATCTTCAACTACACCTCTCGGAAATACGAGCGTTCTATCAGCAAGTTGTAGAGAGACTGAGGTGGGCATTGTTTCTCCAATCTGTAATTTCCTGAAATTAGAAAAAGACATCAAATTAACACTCGCACCTAAATCACACAAAGCCTTACCGAAGTCATGTTCTCTTATGGTGCAAGGAATAGCGAAACTGCCCATTTTTTCAATTTTGGAGGAAGTTTCCTCTAAATGACAGCGATGCATTCTTCTGATAATGCTACTGTCTCATAATCTCCCAATCTCCATTTTCGTTAAAGAATGTCTTTCATGAATTTGGCATAGCTGGGCATTTGTTCCAACGCTTCTGGAAATGGAATGTTGATATGCAGCTTTTTGAAGATCTATAGGAATCGAGAAAATTGCTTGTCTAGTTTATTCTTCTGGAGACGCTGTGGAAAAGATGGAGGTAGATGTTGGATAATTATGACCCATATCATCACTATTTGTACAAAACATGGTGTTGTTGTATAAATTAACTATGTGACAAAGGAAATTGCTCTTTTATCATTTGTAACTGGATTACCGGGATATATAAATGATAAAAGTCCATATGATTAGTTCCGGATTAATAAGATATGAGACAGTATTAATCCACTAAGGTTTAATCATTAAAATATCCCTAGTCGTAGTATTATCGAGATTGGACATCGATAATGCGGAATAGACTAGTATTGCACTTGTGCGCGTTATGGGAGCATAACGACATAGTTCTCATATATTTAAGTATTGGATACTTATGCAAGTGTGATAGGAGGTTGTGTTTACCGATGGTACGGAAACAGCTTCGCTCTGGATAGACCCCTCAGAATTCCATTGGTAGTATGACTATGTGTCTATGGAAGTCCGAATCAGGGTAGGTGTATTTGGTTTTAACTTGAGACTTGCATCGCTAATACTTGCGACAATCAGTATACTTTGGTTTTGGTCGTCCAGGGCTTTAACAAGTTCTGTGTACACCTCTTCTGGGTATATTGTGAATCGTAGTGTATTGGGTGTGATTTCAAGATGGAAGTATCACTCCAGTCATATGGAAATGATGATCACGCAGGATACGGAACTAGTACTCTTTAGTACTGCAGTCATCGGGATAATATGACTAGGTCATGTTTATCCGATTATAGAGACTAGTTACCAGAGATCCGATATATGCTTAGTACGGGGCAGACACAATTCCAGCCCCAGGCCTTGCATGTGACATCCGATACTGGATCGCAATACGCAATACTACGTATACTATGCCTGATACAGATTATATATTCATTTAAGAATATTTCTGGAGAATTGGGTAGGCACGGTGCTTTGCTAGAAGCCAACCATGTCTTGTAAATCGGTAAAAACATAGTACTAGGTAAGTACGTGTTCGGATAGTCGGACGACCGGATTTACTGCCAACATATCCAGGGATCTCATTGGTCACTTCCCGAAGATTCATCGATGACGTATGACTGGAACATAATTAATCTAGAAGAGGGAGAACGATTAATTCGGAATTAATCCATAAAATAATATATTCGATATATTATACGAAATTAGATTTTGACGCGGGATTAAAATTAGATTTTAATTCGGGCAAACGAGTTAATTTAGAATTAATTCGCTAGCGACGTGAATAGTAATTTTGCTAGGCATAATTATTTAATTAAATTTGATTAATTACGTCGCAACGGAAAATTCGTTAATTCGAAATTAGCGAACCCGAGCCCGGGATGTGTTGCTGGCCCACTCGGATTTTGAACCAAGTGGGGCCCACAAGTCACATCACGCGTCAAATCATTAGTCACTCAAGTGATGGAAGTCTTGTCACTTTTTGGTGATTGACATCTTGTCACTTTTTGATTGATGGGTGTTGTTGGAGGCATTAATAACTTGTACCAAATTTTTGGAAAATTGGTAAATGGTATTTTGATTTTAGAAATCAAATACAAAACAAACTTTTCATTATTCACTCTTCACTCTTCTCTCCCTCACTTAGGCGTGAATTGCCTTTCTCTCTCACTTCTCTTGGCTTGGCCGAGAGCTCACAAAGGGAAGGAAAATTTTGTTGCAAAATTTTCCAAGTGCTAGCACACACGAGGAGTCATTCAAAGGTGATAGGGAAATCAATCCTTGAGCTTGGAATTAACACTCAAAGCTTGGAGCTTGAAGATCAACACAAGGAGCACAACAAAGGGCTTGGCCGAAACTCAAGGAAGAAATTTTGTGTGTTCAACGCATCTAAAATCCGATCAAATTGAGTATTTTACGCATTCTTACTTGGTGTATTCACATGTTTCATTGCTTAATTTGATCTTGGTTTGACCTAGAAAACCCAACAATGGTATTAGAGCGGTTATTAAGCATGAAATTGAATTAAGGGTTCTTAACTTTAATTTGGGTATTTTTGATTTGAGCATGTTTTAGGCAAATTGTTTGTTTGAGCATGCTTATAATATGTTAACTTTGAGTTGTGCATGATAAATTTGAAGAAAAATTAATTGGATTAATTTTCCCCGAATTTGGTGCCTTGGCCGAATGGTATAGAACCCTAGCTCTTGGTGATTTTTGAATTTTAGATAATTGGATGAGTTTAAAATACATGGGATATATTAGTTTGTGATTTAATTGGATTGAAATCAAAATTGATATAAAAAGTCCATAATTGCCGTGAGCTTAGGAAGCATGTTGGGATTGATTTTGCTTCAATTATGTTTGACATAAGTTGGTTAATTAGAGCATGATTAATTATGTAAATTGGTATTTTGGAAATGTTGATTTAAATAATTAATTATGGCTAATACACTTTAATTGATTAAATTATGATATTTGGAATATTGGAATTTAATTAGTTGGGCTAAATTTGGAATTGGGCTAAAAATATTGTATTTGGGCTTAATGGGCTTGGTTGGGCCAAGTTTGGTTTAGGAGAATTGGTTGGATCCAATTGGGCCTAAAACCATTTCCATAAAGTCCAAATATGATTAAATGGGCCTTTAAATATTTTAATTGGGCCTAAATTGATTTTTGGCAAATGGTGATTCCTTATTGGGCTTTGGTTGCCAAAGTCCATGCCTTATAAATTAATTGAAAGCCCATTAGACTTTAATTAAATTGGCATTGGATGTTAATTGGGCTTTGAGACCCGTTAAGATTAGATTTAGAATCTAAGTCCCAAAGGCTTATTAATAAAGTGTAATTATTTAATTTGGAATTAAATAAAGAATTAGTATTGAATACAAATTAAATTGGATTTAATATTATAGTTTGATATAATTCAAGAATTCGTACTTTGAGTACTTATTCTTAAAACGAGTTGGACTCGCGCAAATCAAATCATTGTTTGAACATTGGATGATCATTAATTAAAGATTAATTAATTGGATTAGATTGATTGATAACATGCTTTGTGTGAATACATGGATGTGATGTATGAATAATGTTTATCGGATGGATATTATATGGGTGAGGGAAATTTTGTAAATTATTGTAATAAATTTAGAATTTATTAAATTGGACCTGCGTGTCCAGCCTATTACCTCTTGACTCTTTGTATTTCTCTTCTCACCTATTCCCCTCAATGTAAATGAGGTTTCTTTAGAAGTGTTATGTAATTGGGTAGAAGTAAGATTTGTGCTAGCGGGAGAGAGGAAAATGAGAGATTTGTTCTAGGAAATTTTTTTTATAAATATTCATCCGCTTATCATTATTAATTTATTTATCGCGCCTTATTATGCTTTTAGAATGCATGCTTAAGGGTGTATGATGAGACCTAATCAAAGATAATTAATTGGTTGCCAATTACGCGAAAAACCCTCAATAAATATTAAACGATTTCCTTCCATTGAGTGATTCTCTCTCAAGATCCAAGATTGGCACTGGTTTGTTGGCCAAAGTCAAGACCTTTGTCTATCGCGGATGTGTTTGAATCATGAAGGCTTTCTTCCATATCGCATGTCTTGTCCAAGTTGTGATTTGTTGGCCAAAGTCAAGATCACTTCTTGTCCATCGACATCGATTATGAAGCTTTCCAAAGTTAATGGGTCCCGCTTAACTGGAATCATTAAGCTTGTTGTGCCAAAGCCAAGGCATAGTTGATTCAGAGGAAAATGGTTAGGGAATATATCAGATATATTGGCATATATTAGATATATGTTTCGGACTTGGATGTCCACCTACTGGATCTAGGAATTGGATGAGATCCAATGGATCTTAGAGATCTACCTAGTTAAATAGCATACAGCTTGTTGGCCAAAGTCAAGGTTGTGTGTTATTTAACGGGATCCTAGCCCACTAGGAACTAGGTTTCCCGAGTACTCAACAGAGGGTTAAAGGCTCGCCGAAAAATAGTGGGAGGCAAGTATTAAATTTGCAATTTCGTTTAGATACTTGCCAATATGCGCTCATTTCATTTTTCATCATTAATTAATAAATATATTAGTTGGAATAATATTTAATTATTGTTTTAATTAAACAGTTGGACTGTATTCAAACTACTTCAATTTATAGTTGATTATATAATTGGATTATAATAATCAATATATTTGAATTTAACCAATCAAATAGTAGTTGATTATATAGTTAGACTATAGTAATCAATATATTTGATTGTACCCGAAATCGTTGATTGGATAGTTGGACTATTGCAATCAAGATAACTGAAAGATTAGCGTTTAAAACATAATCCTTGGAGAAAATATCTTTAAACGCCTCCAATTTTCAGATTGGGAATAAAACCTCAGGATAGTTCTGGGAACTGAGAAGTTATTCTATTTTGATAGAGTGACATCTCGGGCCTAAGCCCGAAGTTGAGCAAATAAGTGGAGCATGAGTTTTGGAAGACTCATGGTGATGATAACTTTAGTCCTCAATCCTTTATGCTTGATGCAATGACACTTTAATTCCGTCCTCAGACTAAAAGGATTAGATCGTTATAACATGATGTTGAAATTAAAGATCTTCATAGATCTATTCTTAGATCTTAGAAGTACAAATTGCAAAAGAAGCTCTTTCGCTCGCGTATGTCAGAGGGTACATTTGTCGAACACTAGGTGTCGCAGATGATTGCTGATATCGATCACCTAGGTTAGCTGGGCATTACCTACTTGGCCAAGACTACCAAAGATTTGATCTTATAGTCTCTACCCGAAAGCTGGGGCAGGTTCATTATGAATCAAGAGTAAAATCTTGGAGAGTTGATAGCTATGCTCAAAGAGGCAAAGCTAGAGCTTTTAAAAGGGCAAAGGCAAAATCATTACAGTCTTCTAGGAAGACATAGGACATATCTAAAGATGTCTGCCTAAACTGTGGCAAACGGGGTCACTGGAAGCGTGACTGCTGTATGGACAAGGCAGATATGAAGGAAGTGAAGACGGGCAAGGCTCCGACTTCAAATATATTTGTCATAAACATGTTCATTACTGGTTTCAAAATTGGATTTTTGATACTAGATGTGGGACATAAATATATGTACTGATGTGCAGAATCTGCTGATTAGCAGGAGACTGGTGTAGGACACAGGAATTGGTGATGTTGTTCCAGGTTCGCGGCCTAGTTGGGAGTACGGAATAGCCCGTGGGGGAACTAAACCAGAGAAATAACATGGAGTCGCCACCCGGTGTGAACCGGGAAAATGATTTAAGGTCGTACTCACCCCTCGCAAGTGAAGACCTCAAACCGTTGGGTTCGGAATGGTCCCTTACTTATGCCACTTGTAATGAAAGGATTTGTGCAATTATCTAACCAAGCCTAAGAAAAATATATTTCCAAGGATAATCTACTTCTAAGTTCATGCATAAAAAGATAAATTGGAATAACGGAAAGCATATAATTTCAAAAACACATTATATTGATAAACACAGAGACGCAAATAAACAATAATTGTACAAGCATGCATATTAAAGAGAGGTAATTAAGTGCATAATGTAAAGAGATAATTAAATAGGCAATTATACACTAAAATAAATGTACCATGATGCGATGCAAAAGAAGATAGACAATAAAGGTGAAAGAAGAGAGATGCCATATATGCCCACATCTATATAGGACTTCAAGTGTCCGAGCACGGTAAAACATCGTGGCAAAGGTAGCCTTTAGGCTTTTAATCTCTTGAAATGGAGGACCTTTAATCCAACTTGATTTGCCCATGTGCCTTGCAATATAATGCATGATTATGGAAGGAGATGACTTACAAAAAGTAAATAACGGAATAATAAAAGGCGCGGCAAAGTATTGTCGTAAATGTAGTCTTTTAGAATTTTCTCCCTCAAATAGGGAACCTTTAAACCAACATACTAAGCCCATGCGCATTACATCACAATGCATAGAAAGTAAAGACAACAATATAGGACTTCGTATACTCGATTAAACATATCTCACATTCAATCAAACACACTTCGTCCGGCGCGGCAAAGTATTGTCGCAAAGGTAGCCTTTTGGACTTCTCTTCCCTCAAATAGAGAACCTTTAGACCAACATACTAAGCCCATGCGCATTACATCACAATGCATAGAAAGTAAAGACAACAATATAGGACTTCGTATACTCGATTAAACATATCTCATATTCAATCAAACACACTTCGTCCGGCGCGGCAAAGTATTGTCGTAAAGGTAGCCTTTTAGACTTTTCTTCCCTCAAATAGAGAACCTTTAGACCAACATATTAAGCCCATGCGCACTATATCATCAATACACAAGCAAGTAACGTGCGAAAAGTAAAAGATGGAATATAAAATGCGAATAATAAACAAACAAGATAAAATAAAGTGAAAGATGTGTCGTTTTCTCAAGTGGTACGTGTTGGACAGTTATGACCCATAGCGTCACTATTTGTAAAGATCATGGTGTTGTTGTACAAATTAACTATGTGACAAAGGAAATTGCTCTCTTATCATTTGTGATTAGATCACCAAGATGTATAAATGATAGGAGGTCCATATGATTAGTTCCTGGATTGAGATGATATGCGACAGTATCAATCCACGAAGGTTTAATCATTAAATATCCCTAGTCAGAGTATTATCGAGATTGGACATCGATAATGCGCAAAAGACTAGTATAACACTTGTGCGCGTTGTGAGGGCATTACGACATAGTTCTTATATATTTGGGTATATGATACTCATGCAAGTGTAGTAGGAGGTTGTGTTTTACCGATGGTACGGAAAACAGCTTCGCTCTCGGTAGACCCCTCGGAATTCCATTGGTAGTATGACTATGTGTCTATGGAAGTCCGAAATCAGGGTAGGTGTATTTGGTCTTAACCTAAGACTTGCACCACTAATACTTGCGATAATCAATATACTTTGTTTTTAGGTCGTCTAGGGCTTTAACAGGTTCTGTGTACGCCTCTACTGGGTATATTGAGAATCGTAGTGTATTGGGTGTGATGTCAAGACGGAAGTATCACTCCAGTCATAGTGGAGATGATGGTCACGTAGGATACGAAACTTGTTCTCTTATATGCTGCAGCTATCGGGATATTATGACTAGGTCATGTATATCCGATTATAGAGACTAGTTACCAAAGATCCGATATGTGCTTCGTAAGGGGCAGAGACATTTCCAGCCTCAGGCCTTGCACATGACATCCGATGCTGGATCAAGATATGCAATACTACGTATACTACGTCTGATATAGATCACATATTCATGTAAGGATATTTCTGGAGAATTGGGTAGGCATGGCGCTTTGCTAGAAGCCAACCTTGTCTTGTAAATCGGTATAAACGTAGTACGAGGTACTTACGTGTTCGGATAGTCCGACGACCGAATTTACTGCCAACATATCCGGGGATCTCATGGGTCGCTTCCCGAAGATTCACCGATGACGTATGACTCGCACTTTATTAATCTGGGATTAATTGAATGAGAGAGAAAATTAATTTGGGATTAATTACGGAGATATTTTATCTGGGATAAAATATTATAAAAGAGAAAAAACGATTAATTTGGAATTAATCGATAAAATAATATATTCGATATATTATACGAAATTGGATTTCGACGTGGAATTAAATTTAGAATTTAATACGGGCGAACGAGTTAATTTAGAATTAATTCGTTAGCGACGTGAATAGTAATTTTGCTAGGCATAATTATTTAATTGTGTCGCAAAAGAAAATTCGTTAATTTGGAATTAGTGAACCTGAGCCCGGGAGTGTTTGCGAGCGCATTCGCATTTCGAATTCGAGTGTGGCACGCAAGTCACATCAAGCGTCAAATCGCTAGTCACATTAAGCGTCAAATCATTAGTCACTTTGAGTGATGTGACAACTTGTCACTTGATTGATTGAGTGATGTGAATAGTTGATGTGAGTTGTTGGAAGTAATTAATTGCCAAATATTGGCTCCAAAACTTGTTGACTTTTGGAAAGGCTTATACAACTTTTGGTAAATGAATTTTAATAATTCAATTGTGTATTAGATACACAATCTAACAACCAACACACACAACTCTCTCTTCTCTTTCTTCCTCTCCCATTCACGCCCAAGGGGCTGTAATTTCTACTTCTTTTCACAGCTCACCGCCGTGAGTCATAGAGAAGGAAAAAGTGATTTTTGTGGCAAAAATCAAGAGTGCTAGCACACAAAAGGGTCTTGCGAAGGTGATAGGGAAACCCACTTATGAGAATGGAATTTCATCACAAAGCTTGGAGCTTGCATGGAGGACTATTGCCGAATTTGGAGGACACCAAACCAGTGAACTGCCGTGACCACCAAGGAGGGCATAAAAGCTTTTTCGTGTTCGTCGTATCGCTCAACCGCTCGATGTAAGTATTCCGAAACTTCCTCTGTATTCACATGTATGTTTCTATGCTTGATTCGATCCTCGGGACTTAGAGATTTGCCAACAATGGTATCAGAGCGAGTAAAAGCATGAAACTTGAATTTAGGGTTAAAATTGGGTAAAATGTATTTGAGCATGATTTGATGAAATTGGATGATTGAGTATGCTTAAATGATGTTTAATTGAAGTTTGATTGGATCAATTTCATGAAAATTTGTTTGGAACAATTTTCCTCAATTTTTGGCCAAGAATGATGATGCCCTAATGTCTTGGTATTTTTGAATTTTGATTCATTGGATGACTTGAAATCAATTGGGAATGTTGATTTAATGTTGAATTGGATTTGATTGGATTGAATCCGAATTGGACATGTAAAAACCCTAATTGCCGAGACATATATAGCATGAAATGGGTTTGATTTTTGATCAATTGTGTTAGACACTAATTGTTGTAAATGAGCATGATTAATTAGGCTAATTGATGTTTTGGAAATGTTAATTTAGTTGATTAATTATGTAATACACTTTGAGTAATTAAATTGTGAAATTGGAATTTTGTAATTTAATTAAGTTGGGCTTGTTAGACATTGTGTCCCATAGCGTCACTGTTTGTAAATGATATTGTATTATTGTACAAAA
>SKCR01000239.1:0-95255 GCA_019454045.1 Zanthoxylum bungeanum
TGCAGAAAATGATTTAGGATTTTATTTGGCTGTTGAAAAATATCAAGAAGATAGCTTAATTATTGCTCCTTTCGCCTTTTTTTTTTTTGTTTTGTCGACATTATTTTATGAGACAAATAATTATTCAACTAAAATATTTAGTCTCTATCAAATTGGTGTCAATAAGTAAGTATAATTCAATTGTGTCGCAAACCCTTTGATGTTTAGAACTAAACAAAATGATTTGTCAAAAAAAGCGTGTGTATATATAATATATACACACACACACAAAATAAAAAATAAAAAATAAAAATTCAGATTTTATGTTGTTTTTTAATCTTATTTAAGTTGGCCTTTTTTTTTTTATGATTATTAGACAAAATACAAATGCAATTGCATAACCAATGATTAAAAATCCGAACCGGATATGTCGGACTAATTGAACCGAGAACCAATCCAAGGTCCGGTCCGGGACACCCCTAAACCCAGATTTCAACGTACTAGCCAAAAAATCATCGATCCCGCCGGTTCAATATGTGAATCAATGACTTGATCCGGATCAGGGAGGTTTTGGTCCAGATTTTTTTTTATTTTAAAAACTTTTTTTAATCAAACTGTAAATTTTCGAGTTGTAAAGCACAGTTGGCCAAAAAAGGACATTAGTCAATTGAATTTCGATAATGAGGGCATACCTAAAAACACAACTTGAGTGTCGCTATAAAATTTGCTAGTCAAAAGAAAAGACATCTCTTCAAATGGTTTCTGCCAACTAATTCAAATGGTTTCTGCCAACTAATACACCACCATAACGTTGCCCCCACATTATCCCTCAATTCATCACCAACTGAATCATGCATATCCTCACATGCATGCATGCATGCATCCATACATACAATTTTTTTTTTGATAATCGGGGTGTCCGGGCCAGCTTACGCGCACCTCGACTACTCCGGGATCTGTGCCCCGTGCCCTCAGAAGTTTCCCAACACAGATCAGGGTAAGTCGCTGGCTTTTCACACCAGGAGGCATGACCCCAAGAAAATACATCTAATGGGATTCGAACCTAAACCTGAGAGAGAGCAAATCACTCAACCACTCAAGCATCCATACATACATACTCAAGTGCGACGTCACGAGGTTCTCTGCCGAAATTTTTTATAATTTTGAAAGGTTTAATATATAAATTTAGGATGATATCGCTATTATTTATTTAAAAATAAAATCGTTAACCATTTCATTGATTTTAATATTATTGGTTTTGTTTTATTTTTTTTATTTTTTTTATTTTTTGCTTTTTGAAAGAAATCTTAATGCATGGTTAATATACATATGTAGTTATATTACGGACATGAATAGCAGCAAATACCAAACAATATATATATATTATTGCACTTTTGCTTACGTTTCTTAATTAACTTATAAACGGTTTAGCTGGGGAAACATTGAATTAATAACAACTAACAAGTGATTTAATTGGATATTTTGAATGGCATTAGGGGTATGAATTAATTATTAATTAATACAGCTCACATACCATATCGTACGTGTTATGATATTCGATTGACATGTGATCTACCAGCATTATTACTATCAATTATCACAATAATATTTTGCATGCTTATCATTATTCTTAGGTTTAGGTCATAATAATATATATGTGTGTATGGAGTGAGATTTTAATGGGTGATCTCTTAATTAAATTTATTAAGTTAATACGTACGTATTAAAAGATATAGAAAATATAAATTTTAATGTAATAATATTTGTCTTTCAATATATTGAAATATATATATTTCACGGTGTTACAGAATTTACAAAAATATTGAGATTTTGTTATTTAATTTGTTATAATGAAATGATTTTATTTTTTATTAAATGATTTTATTTTTTAATTTATTTGGTAGTTTTCATTTTCCATTTTTATATAGATTTTATAATGAAAGAATTCTTTATCAGCCATTAGATTATAATGAAATGATCTGAGCCGCCAAGCCACATAAAGATAGCATTTGGATACATTATCTCTCTTAATTATAATCATCTGTTATACTTTCTTTCCTTTCATACCATTGTGCTTTATAATATACATATATATTTTTCTGTTTCCAAGAGGTATGATTTAATGATAAAAAAAAAAAAATCAAAATTTAGTTGCCAGGTCATGGGTGCATTACTTTATAAGAATCTAGGACAGTCGAAGATTTTATCTATTTCGCTTAAATTTAAGTTGGATGATTTGACGGCGGAATTTCAGTTGATTATAATAATTAATAATCAACAAGAATACAATGATGTGGCAAAGTATTTGAAAAGAGAGTTGCTATAATCATAAGATATTAAAAAAAAAATGACAAAGGAACTATAGCTGGCCATTGAAGGAAAATGTCGATAGATGGACCCTCCTAGATTGTTTTCGGCATCAATCATGACAAATCATATAAAAAAAAATGCTATTTTTTCTTCTTTTTTTTTCGAAAAGAAAAAAGAAAAAAGATTTATATCACTAGGAAATTTCTTTATGTCCCCACTTGTTATCTTTTTTCTATTAACTTTAAAGAAGGTGAAAGACAAAAATAAAATGAAATAAATAAATAAAGCGGGCTAGATAACAACACTTTGACGAATTTCCGCTATATATGCTTTCAACCACTTAATAATCAATGTGTCATCAAATGCTGTCTAACAGAAAGAGAGAGGTCATTAATTAGTCAAAATTGTTATTATTATAAGATTATACTAACGAGTGTTTTTAGGATACTTATTAAAAATTCATTCAAGAAAAATTTTGACAACGTTTTTATGGGGAATGAAAAAATTGTCAAAATATTAATAATTTTTTTCTTTTTCCATAAAAATTTTCCTTAAATAGATTATTAACGAGTGAACTTAGAATACTTATTAGCATTCCCATTATATATATGATATGAAAAATAATTAGGTACAAACGATTACACTGGATAAAATGCAGATGTAATCAAAAGTATACATGTACAAACATTTTAAACAAAAAATAATGGTAGTTAGTAAACACCTTAAGTTATTAAATAAAGCTTATCTTTTGTTATTTTTTATTTTTCTTTTATTAACTAATAGTCGAAGCTTTGCTTTTGACAGCTTAATTGCTTAAAGATAATTTCTTAACGCACCCTTTGGTTTGGGGTGTAACCCTCATAAGGATTATACCTCTTTCATGCACCATTTGCAGCTCAATGAGGATTCTTCTAGATGGGAGGACATGTCCCCTTGGAGTGCTATCCAAGGGACATGTCCCTCCTAGAATTTTAGAAAATTTCCTACAATCCCCCACAATTCTCTAAATATTCATTAGATATTTGAGAGAGTTTCCGTGAACTAAAGCTGCATCGAAATAGTTAGCTTTCGCCTTAAACATTTCCTAGTGAATGATAATTAGATTTATTTGGCAAACCAATGATCCATTGTCTTGAACTGTTATGCCTTTGGTGAAACCAAGACAATTGCCAACACACAGCTTTTCTTCGACCATTTCTCGTTCTACGGTTGTGTTCATTTCAGCCCTGAACAGTGGTCCTGGATTCATCAAGCACTTTAGGATAACCCGCCTGTAAAAGTTCCTATGGAAGCCGCCTCACTTCTTACTTGAAATAAGTGATCTACTATGAAGAGGTAATCTGCTTTTACCCCCATTGGGACTCATCTCCTAATATAGTGATCATTAAAAGTCTTAACTTATCCTAACCTTGACAGATAGCACTCTGCGTTATTATCGGAATGGGAAAGGTTACAAAACTCTTCAGTGCTTGTTTTGAATTGCACAAAGTTTCAGTTGTCCCTTTTGAACCTAGATCTTGGGATCTCCAGTCAGCTAGGTTGAGTTTCCATAGTGACAATTCTTAATTTATAGGCTTCAAGCTCATTCCCCTCGATGACTTTTCAACTTGTTCTCGAGGTAAACCTTTAGTTAGTGGATCCGTTAGGTTTCATTCAACTTAACATAATCGATCGATATTATGCCACTTAAGAGCAGTTGACGTATGGTATTATGTATCTGACGTATGTGTCGAAACTTACCTTTAAACATTATATTTTGAGCTCTCCCAATAGCCGATTGGCTATCACAATGTATGCTAATCGCTGGCATCGGTTTGGGCCAACTAGGAATATCCTCCATGAAGTTTCTAAGCCATTATGCTTCTCTCGCTGTTTTGTCTAATGCTATGAACTCTGATTCCATAGTAGACCGAGCAATACATGTTTGCCTCGAGGATTTCCATGACACGGCTGCATTACCAAGTGTGAAAATAAATCCACTCGTAGATTTGGAATCAACTGTATCAGATATCCAGTTAGCATTGGTGTATCCCTCTAGAACAACAAGATATCTCTCGTAATGTAGCCTATATTTTGAAGTTTCTTTCAGATACCCCAAAACTCTTTCTATGGCTTTCCAGTGGTTATGTCCTGGATTACTTGTATATCTGCTAAGCCTATTCACAGCTTTAGCGATATCAGGTCGTGTGTAATTCGTGAGATACATCAGACTTCCGATGTTTCTCGAGTACTCTAATTGCGAAACGCTTGAGCTAGTATTCTTTGATAGATGAAGAGTTAGGTTCGCTACTCCCAAATCTTTCATATCAAATTTACTGAATAACACTTTCTTGGTAGACTGTATCAGTTCGTGATTACTACCAATTATCAGCATATCGTCTACGTACAGACACACAATGGCATATCTTTTTTGAATTGATCTGGTGTACATAAACTTATCACACTCGTTGGTTTTGAACCCACTTGACAACATCACTTTGTCAAATTTCTCATGTCATTATTTAGATGCTTGTTTTAATCCATACAAGGATTTTACAAGTTTGCAAACCTTCTATTCTTGTCCAAGAACATTAAATCTTTCTGGTTGTTCCATTCAAATCTATTCATCCAATTCACCATTCAAGAATGTCATCTTTTCATCTATTTGATGTATTTCAAGACCAATTATAGCTGTTATGGCTATGAGCATTCTTTTCGATATGATACGAGTCACTGTTGAATAGGTGTCAAAGTAATCAAGGTCTTCCTTTTGTTTATAACCTTTTATGACAAGTCTAGCCTTGTACTTATCTATTGATCCATCCGGTTTCATCTTCCGTTTGAATATTCATTTGTAGCCCAATGGCTTAAAACCTGGAGGAAGATCAACCAACTCCCAAGTATGATTTTGTAGGATTGAATCAATCTCAGTGTTAATAGTCTCTTTCCACAAAGGTGCCTCCGGCGAAGACATTGCTTTCTCATAGCTTCGAAGCTTATTTTCTAACAAGTATGTCAGAAAATCGGGTCCAAATGACTTAGACAACGTCTAGGTTCATTTGCCTCAAAATTTCCACGTTGATCTAACTCTCAGTCAACCTGATCACTGTTCTTGACAGTATCAATAGTTCTTTTGATAGACTCTCTTCTTTATCTTTCCTTGCAAGGAAATGTCTCTTCAAAATGTCACATTCTTTGACTCAATTATCATACTCGGATTGATGTCAGGAATCTCAGACTTGTGTACCAAGAATCGATATGCACTACTATTGCGAACAGTTTTAGGTCTTATTCTATCATTCTTAGTTTTAGGTATTTGTAGAAATGTACGTGACCTTTCCACAACTCATATGATGTCTTGTCCAATAATTTGTAAGGAAGTTTGTTTAGAACGTAATTCACGGAACGCAAGGCTTCCCCCCACAAGTTCTGGGGTAAACCAGAACTTGTCAACATGTAGTTCATCATTTCCTTCAACGTTCGATTTTTACGCTCAACAATCCCATTTTGTTGAGGAGAATAAGGAGCAGTGGTTTCGTGAATAATTCCATGCACGAAACAATATTCACCGAATGGTGACACATATTTACCACATCTATCACTCATGATTCTCTTGATTTTCTTGCCAAGTTGATTTTCAACTTCGTTCTTATAGTGTATAAAGCTCTCAATAGCTTCATCTTTTCTCCTCAGCAAATACACATAATAGAATCTTGTGTTTATCATCAATAAAAGTGATAAAGATCTTTTTACCGCCTCTTGCTTGCACAATATTCATATCACACACATCAGTGTGTACAAGTTTCAAGGGTTTCGAACTTCATTCTATGATGTTCTATGTATTTTTGCTTCAACACATGCCTCACTCTTATGTTGGCTATCAATACAAATTTAGGTATAAGGTCCATGTTAATTAACATGTCCTAACCTCTTATGTCATACATTTTGTGACTCAATAATATAAGCGGAAGTTGTAGCTTTATTATCAGCACTGTGTCGATGAATTTTAAAAGGCCACCAGTAAGGTATCATTTTCCTACATAGACATCATTTTTGGTCAATACAAACTTGTCAGAAACAAATATAAGTTAAAGCCATTCTTTCTAAGGAGAGAACCAGAGACCAAGTTCTTCCGAATATCTGAAACATGTAAAACATTCTTCAATGTAAGTTCCGTTCCGGATGTCATCTTCAGAACCAATGTGCCTTGTCCAACCACTCTAGAGGTAGACCAGATTCCCATAGTCAGATGATCGCCACCATCGACCTTCTGATACGAGGAAAACATCTTGCTATCAGCACAAATATGATGAGTAGCCCCAGTGTCTACCCATCATTCTCTCGGATTCCCAACCAAGTTGGCTTCAGTTACCACTGTTGAGAGGTTCATTTCTGAAATCTCATCAGTTAACTACTCATCTTCAGCGATATAGGCCTAATTTTTCTTGCCATTGTCCTGAGACTTCTTGTTTCTGCAGTCCTTTGTCATATGACCGCTCTTTCCATAGTTGTAGCACTTCTCATTAAACTTATTGTTCGCTTGGGAAGAATCAGCTCCACTGTTCTTTCTCTTCTTGCTACTCTTTCGATCCTCAACGATGCTGGCCTTAGACTCCATAGTCTTGTAGCTGGCCTTTCCGGACTTTCTGTTGTCCTCTTTGATCTTCAATCGAACTCCAAGGTCTTCAAGGCTCATATGCTTCCGTTTGTGTTTCAGATAACTCCTAAAGTCCTTCCATGATGGATGTAACTTTTCAATTATGGTGGCAACTTGAAACGTCTCACAGAGTTTCATACCTTCATCCAGTATTTCATGAATGATCAACTGCAGTTCACCCAACTGAAACATCACCGTCCTTGAATCTACCATCTCGTAGTCCAGGAACCTACCCACGACAAATTTCTTTTGTCCGGTATCCTCGATTTTGTATTTCTTCTCGAGAGATTCCCAGAGAATCTTCACAGAAGACATGCCTTGATACACATTATACAGGTTATTGTCAAGTCCACTCAAAAGTTAGTTTTTGCACAAAAGTCTCTAGATAGCCATGTCTGTTCTCGCAGTTCCTTGGCCGTTTCCGATTCACCCTCTACAGGACCGGAGGATCCTTGAGGAAATTAGTCAACTGGAGAGTTGTCAGGAAAAACAGCATTTTGCTCTGTCACTGTTTAAAGTTTGCCCCACCAAACTTTTTCGATTTTTCTCCATGAGAGACCGGTACTATGATGTTTCCGCTTGGAAAAATCAACTGGGATTAGTAAGTCTATAAAAGATAAATTGTACAACGATAAACAAATGATCTTGTTCAAATGATATACCAAATATCCACTCGTTGTTTTATTGGACAATAGTACCAATAAACACAAGTCCTTGAATTTCCGACTAAGGTTTCTTATGATAAATAAATAAAGGAATATTCCTAGAGGACGAGGGGGGTCCGGAGTAACCACTTAAATCCCTGACCACTTAGGCTCTTATCGTTTTTTTAACAGAATATCATTTAAATACTTCCTCAATAGAATCTCTTAGCAATTCAATACTCAGTATTTCACTTTTAAAATTCACAATACAATTTTCGATATGTGCAGATATGTGTGTATATGTCAATCAAGATTGGATGAAATTACTTGTGTATGATTGCACTTTAAATTCTCACCCAAGTACACAACACATAATTTATTTTCAACTTTATCACTATGTGTAAGCTTGTGATAATTGAACAACCTAATAATAATTTAAATCTATACTACCAAGATTATTGTGATTCAATATATAATTTACTAAGTTAATATTATTAATACTTGAATTAATCTAAGTATTTGCAGTTTATAACAATTCCAGGACAAGTTCATTAGTGTCGCGTTCGTATCTACGTTCGAACGAGACTGTTCAGTGTGTGCACATTCGTGTTGCGTTCGAGAACGTGTTCGAACGAAGTGTTCCAGAGAGTTCACGTTCGTATAACATTCGAAAATGCGTTCGAACGGAATAATTCCATAGAGTTTGCGTTCGAGTTGCGTTTAGGACGCGTTCGAACATTCTTAGGCAGAAGGATTGCGTTCGAGTTGCGTTCGAAGACGCGTTCGAATGTTTTTACAAAATTTCAGATTTTTACCTTTCGCGTTCGTCGGATTTTCGAACGCCATACGTATTTTTCATGCACATACATTATTTTCCAGTAAATTTTCTTATCTAAGCATGTGAATTACTATTTAACAACGCTAGAAGATAAGTTCTTATGATTGTTGTCTATATAGTGTCATTAAACATAAAACAAACATGTTTTAACACTCAAATTCAGAAATATAAATTTCAGATGTACTTTTACATGCATGAACCCTAAAACCCTAAAACTTTGAGAATAAAGAAAAACCTGAATTCGTGATGAAACTTTTGATCCAAGTCGAGATTAATCTCTATCCTTAAGAACTTATCAGCCTCATCTCGATACTCTACGGGTTTAATGGCTAATGTTATCCCAGGATAACCCGGATTCCTGTTGTTCAAGGGGTACTCCTTAACAAGATCTCGAACTAGGAATTGGAGGAACTCTCTCTCTGACTCAAAAACAAAATTACGAGACTCAAGACTTCTTTTCCTGTTCTGAATCTATAGAATAAACCTCCAAAGCCCTTTAAATAGACATGGAAGGGTGTCTTAAGGGCACCATTTGGTTTGGGATGTAACCCTCATAAGGGTTATACCCCTTCCATGCACCATTTGGAGCCCAATAAATGTTCTTCTAAATAGGAGGACATGTCTCCTTGGGGTACTATCCAAGGGATATGTCCATCCTCCATCCAAACACAATAATTTAGAGAATTTTAGAGAATTTCCTACAATAAGTTAACTTCAAAAAAATATTATCATATTGCGAGATTATGGCTTTATAAGCGTTAACACTAGCGTTAACTTACTCATTTGGTGGAATGTTAAAACACTATTGTTAACATTCCATCAATGCTCTACCAAACGCGCCCTCAGAGTCGGTCCTTAGTTAAGGCACACGGGGTGCCCGCCTATGACCCCCATATTTTTTTTTACATTATAAATTTTAAATAACTAAAGGATAAGGTCTCCAAAAATTTAATATTATAACAATAAACCATCGTTAAGGGTCTTGAAATGTAAAATTGTCCTTAAGCCTCGAGAATCTCAGATCGTTCCTACGCACCCTAATACAAATGAAGGCTTAATTATTTTAAACACCATTTCAATCACGAACCAAAGCTCAATAGCATTATTTCTGGTTCTCGTAATTACCAAATAACTGTGGAAAATTAGCATAATTATATTTGACAAAACTAATATGAAAATTCACGATTAGCCTAGGTTCTGACCCTATACGGAATTACAAACAATAAACAGGATAAGTCCTGATTACTGTAACTATGAAATATTAACAGGCAATAACAATTTCAGCCAATAATAATAATATCCACAATATTAATAAAAAGCAAAATATAAATTGCGGAAAATTAAATCAATCACACAAAATCAACACAATAATTTTGGTGACGAAGTGGAAAACTCTTGCGAGTAAAAAACCACTCCGAGTATATTGGCTACCAAGCCAATCCATTATATAGAGAAAAATTTACAGCGATGGTCAAAATATACGGTGGCAACTCCACCGACTCAAGTACCTCAATACTGCAATAACTCAAGGAAACTCCTCAAGCCCATATCCCACGGTTTTCTTCAGAACCTCTGAAATCTATGAGTAGATTGTCTCTGCACCTTTAAACGTCGGAACTCCGACTACCAATCTCCCTCCTTGAGAACTCTGAAGGTTTAGGAAATTGAGTTTAGTTGTGTTGAAGGTTTATCAAAGATTGAATCTCACCATTAATGAAGAAGATAAAGAGATGAAGAAGTCTTCAATGGTGGAATCAAGAAGGTTGAAAGTTTGAGAGATTTTAGCTCAAGGAAAATGTGTTTCAACCATTGGGGAAGGTGGCTCAATGATTGTTTATATAGGTAAGGCAAAGGAAAAGGGTTTCCTAGTGTTATTTTGGCTTAAAAACGTGTCAAAGATAACCTACTTACGCAGGGATGTTCAAACGCAACTCAAATGTAAAGTTTCTACCTCGAAAACGTTCGAACACAAGTACAAACGCCACACGAACGTAGTCACGGACTGATTTTCATGTGCAACTTAAAACGCTTGTAACTTTCTCCTCACTTGACCAAATCATTAGTTCTTTATATGTACACGATCGTCTTCGAGTCTACTTTCCAATACAACTAACCTAATATCAATTGAAGCTCTAAATCTTCTGGAATATGCAAAAGAGTAAACGTCATTCTGAAATCTCTATCTCATGTTGTCCAAATGCTTGTCCAATTGCTCTGAGATCTTCAAGACTCGTTAGAACTCAATTGAACTTGTTTTGTTATGGACATTGCCAATAAAAATGGAACCAACAATCTCCCCATTTGGCATTCCATGACAAAACACTACCTAATACAAAGACTACGGTAATAGACCCAAAAAGAAAATAGTCAACCATCAACCATCAAAACAATGACTTATTACATAAAGACTCGATCTAACAACTAACCAAGTAGTCTTCAAAATAATGCCACCACAGTAACATACCTGCTTACCTGAAACATCAACAATATACAGTGAAAAGCATTGAGAAAATCAAATATAAAATAAAACAGGTATGAAACTCATACATGTACAGGTAGATATATTCTCCCCATTAATCTAAACTTCCCGTAAAATGGAGATATCAAAGGATATCCTACACTACTACTCCCCCTTAATCTACTCTCCTTTTTTTTTTGTCACGAAATGACAAAGGATGAAGGTACCAGAAAAAAAAAGATAACACATGCAAAAGTATAACAAATATGACTTACTTCCACTCACTAACAGGCTAACTCGGTTAGTAAATAAATAATCAAATGGGAAATAAACACTCAATGATATGCAAAATAAATGATATGCAGTGATATGAAGCATATACAAGCACACAATGAGATAAATAAAAAAATACTGTCAAACTGATTGAAACATCATTTCAAGCAGATACAATGATACCCGGTCAGTATTCAGCTGTTTATGACATGAAACAATATGCATCATTTTAAAAGTGGCTAAATACAATACTTATGCATATGACATAAACACCAAAGCATATCAAGCACTTGCGTGAAAAATAAAGTGCACAACGAATCAAGGCTTAAGATACTATTTTATGAGCTGGACACAGCCAAAGAAATCCATCTCTAAACAAACCAAGTCCACAAAATAGGTGTTCAACCCAGCACCACTAGAACTTGAAAATAAGCAACATTGGTTGCATGCTATATTGTTTACCCCATAAATATCATGAGCTCATATTTAACAACTCTTTCGAGTGAAGGGTTTTTGCCCTTATCTTTTGAATTTGGCCACATTGGCTCTTTTGCACTTGAGTCTCATTTTTTTAAAATATTTTCTTTTTACTTTTACAAAAGGGGATAGCACAAGGTCAACTAGTCAAAGGTCACACTATTGAGCAAACAAAATATGGAAGAGATTAGATTGCTATTCCAAAAACTCATACATACGACCAAGCCTTGATAAAATAAAATTGTGTATGTGAATTGCACGCACAAGATATACTAAGAGTTTTTATCACACACACATATGCATGTAGAGCATCAACAAAAATAACAGCATAGCATACATGCATAATCATATATTTTACATACCAGGATCACATGCACATGTTATTCATGTTCTAACAAGCCATAAAATTTTTTTTGATCTTTTTCAATTCTTTTTTTTTTTTTAATTTTTCAGTTTTAAAACACCAAAAAAGTAAAGACACAACATGGTTTGACAATATCTAATGGTACGTGGAGTTGTATCCGAGTGCATATCATACTACCGTCCATTCGAAATCGGCTATGAAATTTATGTCCGGGTTTCCATCCTATAAACCAAGGAACATATAACAAAAATAAAAAAAACACACACTCATATGTAATGAAAGAAAAGAATTAAACGTGCAAAACATAAAACACACGCACACATGCAATGGGAAAAATGAATGCAACTTCGGGAAGAGTTACACCGTGTACACTCTCATCATGTCTGTCAGAATCAAGACATTCAGAAGTATAAGGGTAGATATTTTGCTTTCTAACCCAAACCTTTCTAAGAACCTCTTCCATATGAGTATTTCCAGTCAACAAAATAAGTTTCTCACTAAGGGATTGTGTCAGATTAGTTAGTGCAGAAACTTGAGAAATTAGATTTGAAGAATCAAATCTAGGAGACAACTCTTAGGCTTCTTCTTTTGCTTGTGCAATATGAAGCACTTAGGCCTAATGTGTCCTGCCTTGCCAGAGTGATGGTACACAGGCACAAACCTCGGATGAGAGTGAGGTTTACCCATAACACCTTTAGATCGAGGTTGGGTCACAAGACGAGTAAAAAATAAAGGAATCACATAACTACACTCAACAGGCTTCTTACCTAAGTCATGTTTAGGAAGTTTAGGCACTACTCTAGATGTTGATGCCTTATCATAGTTATGCTCAAAACTAATACCTAACATACGGTCCACTTTCTTATTCCCACTAGAAAATGCAGACAACTGAGTTCTAGCATCTTCAAGTTCAGCCTCTAAAGTTTGGACCCTATCAATTAAGCCTTTATTCCTCTCCTCCAGGGCATCTACCATCAAGATGCTTTGCTCAATTTTGGCTTGAGCTTCATTCTTTTCCAGCTCTACTCCTTTTAACCTCTTATTGACCTCTATATTAGTCTTCTTAATAGCTAAACTCTCATTAAACACTTCAATATAAGCTACATGATGACTTTCCTCATCTACAGACTCATTGAGAGAGACTTCTGAGTCAACATCATTACTAACATTCTCTCTCTCATATGAATTACTTGCAGTAAAGGCCATATAATTTCTCTTGCCTCTAGGAGACTCATCAGAAATATAGTCAGCTTCTGAATCACTAAGAGAGGCTGTCATGGATTTCTTGACTTTAGCCCTAAGGTATATGAGCCACTCAGATCTAACGTACACATATCCTTCACATTCATGGCACTGGATACTACGGGATCTACTACCTCTATCCTCTCTAGAGTCACTGCTACTATGCTTACTCTCTCTAGGCCTGTCCTCCATATCCCTATTGCTACTATTGTATGGGCCAAATTTGGTCTAGGGGTAATTTCGACATTTCACCTCAAGCCCACTGCTAAGTGCACCCCCGGCACCCCCTAACCAAACCCCAAGACATATGCAGGCCCAGGCCCAACGAGCACCGACACTCGAAATCGGAGGACCATCCAGGTGCCAGTCCACGTAACGCCCAAGCTCATAAACATCATTAATAACCCAGCCGTTCTAGCCTACAACGGGCAAAGATAATGAATGCCCCTCATAAAGACGACCGTTACCAAGACTGAACAGACGAATAATCAAGTGCACACCTCACAGATAGGTATATAAGGAGAAAGTCTCCATAAGGACGGGGGGGGACGACACAGCTCTCAAAACGTCTCATTGGCACCACCCTCACGGTACCCTACAGAGTTCAAGGTAGCATCTAACCTTGGCCTCTCCATTATAACTTTATGTTGTCCCTAAACTGACTTGGGCGTCGGAGTGCCCCCGGCACCCACCACACCGGTGGGCAGTACTCCCGCTCACTCTACGTTCTTTGTTTGCAGGATCGCCAGAGCCCCCTCCTTATTAAATCTCAATTGTAGGCCTCGGTGAAAATCAGCGCCTACAATTTGGCGCCCACCGTGGGGCCCTTGCGATTCATGGCATGCAAAGATCTCTCCATCTACATTAGATCTCATGATCACTCAATTAGTCATCCTCCAAGAATAATTACAAATATGGGAGCACATATCTTCAACCTCCCAAAGGCCCGAGGCTACGGGTCACCCCAATAATCCTACCATTTGATCCAATCCATTAGGAGCATTCAAAAATATGGCAAGTGGAAATCCAACATCAAACGACCATCCACTTAATCACCAGAAAAACAACCATGATTTTCCAGCCGGCCGATCACAACAAGTTACCTCCTCTATGCATAATGAAATACAGGAGTTGGAAAGAGTGATTATCTCTAGCCTACCCGGTACCGGACTACCAGTGAGCCTACACTTGGATCAGTCGACACACCTCTACAGGTCGACCAGAGAATATCCTTATAAGCCAGTCATACTCCAATCAACCAATAAACTATGAAGGAGGATTGCCATCACTTCCAGACTATAAGAAGTGTTATCTTATTCAGACGACGTCGAGATGATCCTCATCTCCTCCAGAAGACATTAATAGATTGTCAATAATTTTAGACTCAATTCGACCAGTCTCATGGGCCTACATTGGGAACAAGGCGTGTTCCTTCAATGGAACCATTTTCCTTACCATTCACCTCATTTGTTGAAGTGATGCACTTGGCATAAGGAGATTGTACCAATCGATAGTACCCGAATGAAGATCTGGCGAGGACATCCGGTCAACATTACCAGGTATGACTTGCACTTTTTAAGAATCTCCCAGTCGACATTAGTAAAACGTGGGACTTATAATAGGTAGTTGGGGACTTGTTATAGCTGTCCCAGTCCATATTACACCATTGAGCTTGAAATTGTTATGAGCATCCCAGTCGACATCAATATGTGGCTTGGGACTTATAATAGATGTCATAGTGGTGCCACCATTTATAGTATGGGACTTGCTACGGAGTCCCAGTCGACACTACAATTTACAACTTGATTATTGATAAAGAAATCACAGTCGACATTTACAATGAGGTATATAGGACTTGTTAGGGATATCTCACTCAACATTTGTTGGTTGAGGATTCCCCAATTGGCATTATTATACGTAGCTTGTCACTTGCTAAAGATTTCACTCGACACTCCACGTATGAGACTTGACACTTTTTTAAAATCCCATTCAACATGAGATAGAATAAGACTTAGCTGGGGTGCTGTTAGATAAACAACTTCATGCATATGATTTGTTATACTGTGGGATTATTGTTATCTCCCCCAGTGGACATAAGAGGATAGTCATTTTCTCCCATACGACAAGGATGATATGTATAACTTACCATCTCCCCCAGACTACTTGAATGCAATGTCACATTGATAAAATGTCGTCTGCTCCATAAGACAATGAATGCCCCTCATCCAGACGACAAGAATGGAAGGATTATGTTACTCTCTCATGGACCTCCACCAGGGCCATTCGGTCGTAGACCCGTGGTTTCTCTTCGGATCTTGTAGGGTGGACTCTCATTGGCCTCCATTAGGTTCATAAGACAATTGCTTCGTGGACACCCCTCGGGTCCAGTCTACCATGGATTTATTGACCTTTCACAAGGTCAATGGATCTTTCAACTGAGCAATATCAGGTGGCGTGGAGCATGTCCTATTGCATGACTATGACATTATATCTACACTCGACAGAAAAAGAAATTAGGCCAGACGCATCCGAATTTTCCATATGCGAGAGGAGTTTCCAGTCCACACTTGTTAAAAGAAACAGTAGGCCCATATCCATGAAGTGCAAGATGGTAGAGAATGACCCCAGTAAACTTGAGCAACCCCTAAGCTCACTACCTACAGTACAAATAAAGACCCACGCACATGAAAATGTCGAATCAATGAGAATAATGGCAGAAGATTGCAAAACAAGTGCAAGCATATAACTAAGTGGCTGGAATTTGGGCACCTGTGAAGCAGGTACATCATGTGAAGCACATTACCACAAGCTTGAAGCCACCAAGAACGCATCTAAAGAGAGTGAAGACACCAAAGGCACTTGTGATGAATCATCATTCGCCAAGCTTGGTGAAAGAAAGTAACGTGCTTCTTGCATCAATCGAGAATATGCAGTATGCTGAAACACTTGACGTTCTTTACATGATGTTGTTGTTCCAGAATATGACACCTCATGATTTTTCTTATTTACATATATTGTTGGGCCCGACATGAGCAAAGGAATAGCTTGCTTCCGTCGACATATACAGAGGAATAACACCAGTAAGCAATCAGGGTGTATGTCGGCATAAACCCACTCTACACCTATTCGAGTAGAAAGAGACGAACCATGCCTCTAGCCAACCTGTATACTTCCAGCCAAAGCACACGCCTCCAGAAACGAGCATGCCCCAGCCAACATACATCCCTCCAGCCGACATGGGAGGACTGTCGTCCCTTTGAGGTTGTCAGATTCTTATTGAAAAGCCTTTTTGTGGCATTCTCTCGAGCAGTTGCTAGGCATTACTTGGTTCTATAAGTAACAACCGTAGGCCAGATTTCATATCCCTATTACATTCAATTGACCTCAGCAGGCCGAAACTGCTACACTACTGTGCTGAAAATTCACAAACTGCAAGTATAATTGTCTTGAGCGACCATGTGCACCCAACGCCCTTACACGGTGCTACAACAATACCGCCATCATAACATGCCCCAACAAGCTTGCTAGTTTACACGCCATAATCTGTCGAGCAAAGCGACCACACACCAGTCTACAAATCCTAGTCTGTGAGCAATGCCACTCCATGCCAATCGATTTTTTGTACGATGTGTGGACAGATCCTACGTGAAAAGAGAGCTCAGGTGCGCATATTCGCTCGTCAACGAATCTCAGCAGATCGCGATGGACCCACGATCACACGTGCGCATAAATCCTCATTGCTCTGCAAATTTGCACGGTCTGAGAGTCGAACCCAAGTCCTAATAATAGTTAATGGGAATTTAATGACCCATTCACAAAAACACACACAGCCGAGACACTAGAAGGAGGCTCCATACGACATTTGGTGAGAACAAACATTAATTCCATTGGCTATGACATATAAAGGAAAATAAATTGTCGTAAAAAAAAAAAAAAAAAAAAAAAAAAAAAAAAAAAAGACTTTGACCAAAATCAAAAGAAAGAAGAAGAGAAGAAGCAGCCCCATAACACTTTGAATAAAACAAGAAAAGCACGTGGGCCATGTACGAATCATAAATTAGGTTTCAAACTTTATTTAAATAAAAGCATGCAAGCAAGCAGCTCGTATATACTGCCACATACCACATTTCCCCACACTACCACACTACACCACTTACGCGCTCACTGCCCAAAAATATATATATATATAGCTCAATTTAAATTGTAGACTGGTCCCAAAAGAGTTACAACAGCCGAGGGATACATAAGCCAAAGCCCATCTCAAGCCCATCACCGAAATAAGACTACCAAACCCATCGACACTCGCGCCTACCAAGTCATACGCCACAAATCAGACATCAGCATTTTGAGTAGAGTCCTACATCAATTATATTCATAAAGAGCAAGGGAATGAGTGAAACAAAACCAACTCACATAGTGCATGATAAGGAAAGCCCATGATAATGGATTATGCAGAATACTTGTAGTATCATCTCATGTGGCCTCACTCGACATGTATGGGATGATAAAGCATCATGTTCATCCCCGAACAACAAGGTGAAAGGCCATCGACCCGTGATGCATTGAGAAATTGCCATCTATTCCTCAGGCGACATGAAAGGTTAGTTATTATCACCATGCTACGTTGATTTAATATTGCCAACTTCATACTATATAGGAAATCTTTTATCATGCTTAGTAGAATGAAGAACACTCTTGGATCTCCTTTAGATCCAATTGACCAGCCTTATCAGGCTATGTAGTATGAAAAATCATTTGGACCTCTGTCAGGTCCACTCGACCGACCTTCATCAGGTTAGGTAGTATGAAAAATCCTTTGGACCTCCATCAGGTCCACTCGATCGACCTCATCATCAGGTAGGTAGTATGAAGAATCCCTTAGGCCCCCATCAGGTCCAATCGACCGACCTTCATCAGATTATGTAGTATGATGACCCTCATGGACCTTCATCAAGTTCATTCGACTATAGTCTCATGGTCTTCAGACGACATGGTCTCATACTACAAGTCCTGTAGAATGAGGAATTATACCCACATTGACCTTAGTCAGGTCTTGTAGAATGAGGAATTACACCTTCATTGACCTTTATTAGGTATTGTAGAATGAGGAATGAGAACTCTCATTGACATTCTTCAGGTCTAGTAGAGTGAGAAGGGATGACCTTCTTGTACCATTATCAAGTCCATTCGACAGGTCCATACGACTGTAGTCTCATGGATCCTCATCAGGAGAATGGGTGATAACCTTTATAGACCTTCATCGGGTCTAGTAGTATGATAAGGAAAGACTCTTGGACCTTCGTTAGGTCTGTAGAGTGAAGACTTGGACCTTCCTCAAGTCTGTAGAGTGAAGACTTTCATAGACCTACATCTGGTCCAAACAATTTTGAAGACTCCAATGGTCATTTGACCCGTAGTATGGGGATTATCCTGAACCCTTATCAAGTTCAGTCGACCGGGGACATCCCCCACAGACTCATGTCGAGTCAAGTCATAGACATGAACTACTCATGTCGTATGATATATATTCCTGGACTCATCAAGTTCAGTCGACCGGGGACATCCCCCATAGACTCATGTCGAGTCAAGTCATAGACATGAACTACTCATGTCGTATGATATATATTCCTGGACTCATCAAGTCCGGTCGACCGGGGACATCCCCCACAGACTCATGTCGAGTCAAGTCATAGACATGAACTACTCATGTCGTATGATATATATTCCTGGACTCATCAAGTTCGGTCGACCGGGGACATCCCCCATAGACTCATGTCGAGTCAAGTCATAGACATGAACTACTCATGTCGTATGATATATATTCCTGGACTCATCAAGTTCAGACGACCCTGGACATCCCCCACAGACTCATGTCGAGTCAAGTCATAGACATGAACTACTCATGTCGTATGATATATATTCCTGGACTCATCAAGTTCAGACGACCCTGGACATCCCCTACAGACTCATGTCGAGTCAGTCAATAGACATGAACTACTCATGTCGTATGATATATATTCCTGGACTCATCAAGTTCAGACGACCCTGGACATCCCCCACAGACTCATGTCGAGTCAAGTCATAGACATGAACTACTCATGTCGTATGATATATATTCCTGGACTCATCAAGTTCAGACAACCCTGGACATCCCCTATAGACTCATGTCGAATCAAGTTGTAGACATGGATAACACATGTCGTATGACTTATATCTTCCTGGCCTCATCTAGTTCAGACGACCGGGGACATCCCCCGTAGACTCATGTCAAGTCAAGTTGTAGACATGGACTACACATGTCGTATGACTTATATCATGAACCTTCATCTGGTTCAGTCGACTGGGGACATCCCCCATAGGATCATGTCAAGTCAAGGTGTGTACATGGTTTACACATATCATATGACTTATATCCTGACCTTCATCTGGTTCGGTCGATTAGGTACTTCCCCAAATGACTTTCGTAGAGTCAAGTTCATAACTTGACATTCGTTTGGTTCAATCAATAGGCAGCATCTACGCTCGAGTACACCTACATAATATGGCTTCGTCCCAAGCGACACATGCGTCAAGTACTCTCCAAGCCAATGACTCTTGACTTAGAGAGTAGGGGGCAAACTGTATGGGCCAAATTTGGTCTAGGGGTAATTTTGACATTTCACCTCAAGCCCACTGCTAAGTGCACCCCCGGCACCCCCTAACCAAACCCCAAGACATATGCAGGCCCAGGCCCAACGAGCACCGACACTCGAAATCGGAGGACCATCCAGGTGCCAGTCCACGTAACGCCCAAGCTCATAAACATCATTAATAACCCAGCCGTTCTAGCCTACAACGGGCAAAGATAATGAATGCCCCTCATAAAGACGACCGTTACCAAGACTGAACAGACGAATAATCAAGTGCACACCTCACAGATAGGTATATAAGGAGAAAGTCTCCATAAGGACGGGGGGGGGGACGACACAGCTCTCAAAACGTCTCATTGGCACCACCCTCACGGTACCCTACAGAGTTCAAGGTAGCATCTAACCTTGGCCTCTCCATTATAACTTTATGTTGTCCCTAAACTGACTTGGGCGTCGGAGTGCCCCCGGCACCCACCACACCGGTGGGCAGTGGGCAGTACTCCCGCTCACTCTACGTTCTTTGTTTGCAGGATCGCCAGAGCCCCCTCCTTATTAAATCTCAATTGTAGGCCTCGGTGAAAATCAGCGCCTACAACTATGGCCACTCTTCTTAAGCTTAAGAAATTTCTTAAAACTTTTAGCAAACAAGGCCAAATCATGATCTGTGAGGGTATTATCATCATCACTAAAATGACCATGAACAACTTCCTTCTCGATCTTCATCGCTATAGTTTTAGGCTTTTGATACCCAGGAAGTTTCTTATCATTAAAAAATGGCAGACTATTTAAGGGTTGACTACATTCCATAGCTAATGGGTCAAGGATCGAGTTCAGGCTTTGATACCAATTGAAAATTCGTGATTAGCGTAGGTTCTGACCCACAAGTTCTGATTACTGTAACTATGAAATATTAACATAAAATAACAATGTCAGCCAACAATAATAATATCCACAATATCAAGACAAAGTAAAATATAAATTACAAAAAAAAATTAAATCAATCACACAAAATCAACACAATAATTTTAGTGACGAAGTGAAAAACTCTTGCGAGTAAAAAACTACTCTGGGTATATTGGCTACCAGCCCAATCCACTATATAGAGAAAAACTTACAGTGATGGTCAAGACATATGGTGGCAACTCCACCGACTTAAGTACCTCAATACTGTAATAACTCAAGGCAACACATCAAGCCTTTATCCCACGATTTTCTTCAGAACCTCTGAAGTCTCTGAGTAGATTGTCTCTGCACCTTTAAACGCCAGAACTCCGACTACCAATCTTTCTCCTTGAAAACTCTGAAGGTTTAGGAAATTGGGTTTAGTTGTGTTGAAGGTTTATCGAAGATTGAATCTCACCATTAATGAAGAATACCAGGAGATGAAGAAGTCTTCAATGGTGGAATCAAGAAGGTTGAAAGTTTGAGAGATTTTGGCTCAAGGAAAATATGTTTCAACCATTGGGGAAGGTGGCTCAATGATTGTTTATATAGGTAGGGCAAAGGAAAAAGGTTTCCTAGTTTTATTTTGGCTTAAAAACGTGTCTAAGATAACCTACTTACACAGGGATATTCGAACGCACTTCAAACGCAACTCAAATGTAAAGTTTCTGCATCGAAAACGTTCGAACACAAGTACGAACGCCACACGAACGTAGTCGCGGACTGTTTTTCAGTTGCAACTGAAAACGCTTGTAACTTTCTCATCTCTTGGTCAAATCATGAGTTCTTTATATATACGCGATCTTCTTCGAGTCTACTTTCCAATGCAACTAACCTTATGTCAATTGGAGCTCTAAATCTTCTAGAATATGAAAAGAGTAAACGTCATTCTAAAATCTCTATCTCATGTTGTCCAAATACTTGTCCAATTGCTCTGAGATCTTCAAGACTTATTACAACTCAGTTGAACTTATTTTATTACGGACATTGCCAATAAAAATGGAACTAACATAATCGAAACCCCATTATTATTTAAAAAGCTAAACAAAACCTCTATGTTATAACATTTATCTTAAAAGTTAACTTTATTTATCATTTTACTATTTTGCCCTTATGAAAAAATTAAATGCATATGAAATATTTAAAAAAGAAATTAGGAAATATAATTAAGTAAAATGATGTAAAATTAAATGCCTCGTACTTTTAAAATTCATTAATTTAAACATTTTAGTTTTTTTCTCTATTATTAATCATTAAATATATTTAAATTATTTTACTTGATTCATATTTTCTAAGCATAAATTTTTCATAAAAGGCAAAATAGTAAAATGATAAATAAAATTAACATTGAAGATAATTGTTATAATACGCTGATCGCGGTTCCTTTCCAGAACCGGACCAGCGGTTCCTACCGAAGAAGGAATCAAAATTCCTCCTTCAGTTCCGATTTGGAACCGGTTCTAGGTCAAAAATTTTGATAAAATTTTGGATTTGACAAATTTTATTTTATTGTATACATTATATAAAATTACAACTCACTATATAACAATTACAATTGAAATTAAATTTAATTCCTAATCAGCTACTCTATTTCGGCCATTTCAGTTGTCGTTACTTGAGTTCTTTCTATTAAGTTGAATAAATAATTATTACTCTCTTAGATATTTATTGGATCATATGATTAGCATTAGACCAATCAACAAGACATGCTTAGGCATCTAATGATTTTGGGCCTCATGCTTGACCGAGTCTCATCCAATATACACCATCCAGCACTAAACACACTGGCTCAATTGCAACTATTGACACTTGGGATGCTAGAATTGTTAGGTTTGGTGCTCGGAGTGTTTGGGAGAATTATGACCTGTAGCGTCACTATTTGTACAGATCATGGTGTTGTTGTACAAATTAACTATGTAACAAATGAGATTGCACTCTTATCATTTGTGATTAGATCACCAAGATATATAAATGATGAGAGCTTCTTATGATTTGTTCCTGGATTGAGAATGATATGAGACAGTATCAGTCCACGAAGGATAAATATTAAATATCCATAGTCAGAGTATTATCGAGATTGGACATCGATAAATACGTAAAAGACTAGTATTGCATTTGTGCGCGCGTTGTGAGGGCACGACGGCATAGTTCTCATATATTTGGGTATTGGATACTCATGCAAGTGTAATAGGAGGTTGTGTTTCACCGATGGTACGGGAAACAGCTTCGCTCTGGATAGACCCCCTCAGAATTCCATTGGTAGTATGACTATGTGTCTATGGAAGTCCGAAATCAGGGTAGGTGTATTTGGTCTTAACCTGAGACTTACACACCGCTAAACTTGCGACAATCAATACACTTTGGTTGCGGTCGTCCAGGGCTTTAACAGTTTCTGTATACGCCAAACACTGGGTATATCGAGAATCGTAGTGTGTTGGGTGTGATGTCAAGACGGAAGTATCACTCGAGTCATAGTGAAGATGATGGTCACGTAGGATACGGGATTGGTGCTCTTATATGCTGCAGCTATCGGGATAAAATGACAAGGTCAGGTTTATCCAATTATAGAGACTAGTCACTAGACATCCGACATGTGCTTCGTACGGGGCAGACACAATTCCAATCCAGCCCCAGGCCTAGCACGTGATCATCCGATACTGGACAGAAATACGCAATACTACGTATACTATGCTGATACAGATCCTTTATTTCTGTAATGATATTTCTGGAGAATTGGGTAGGCATAACGTTTTGTTATAGGCCAACTTTGTCTTGTAAATCGGTAAAATGTAGTACGAGATACTCACGTGTTCGGTTAGTCCGACGACTGAATTTACTGCCAACATATCCGGGGATCTCATAGGTCGCTTCCCAAAGATTCACCGATAACGTATGACTCACACTTTAATTAATCTGGGATTAATTAGAAGAGAGATAAAATTAATCTAGGATTAATTTCAGAGATATTTTATCTAGGATAAAATATCAATAAAAGAGATAACGATTAATTTGGAATTAATCGGTAAATTAATATATTCGATATATTAAATGAAATTGGATTTCGACGCGGAATTGAATTTGGATTTTAATTCGGGCGTACGAATTAATTTAGAATTAATTCGTTGGTAACCTTAATAGTGATTTCGCTAGGCGTAATCATTTAATTACGACGTGACGGAAAATTCGCTAATTAAGAATTAGCGAACCCGAGCCCGAGAGTGATGGGAACTCATTCGCATTTCGAATTCGAGTGCGACACGCAAGTCACATCAAGCGTCAAATCATTAGTCGCATCATGCGTCAAATCAAATGTCACCTTGAGTGATGTGATAAGTTGTCACTTGATTGACTTGATGTGAGTTGATGTTGGAGTGTTTGACACTCAAGTTAAAATGTGATTGATTGGTTGTTGAAAAGCTTTTAAAAAGGCTTGAGTGACATATATTATTAATATATGTTTGGTATATGTTGAAAATTGATTTTGGAAATCAATTAAATTTACACAACTTTTCAACTCACTTCATCTCTCTCCATCTTCATCTTTTTTCTCTCCAAAGCTCACGCCCAAGGGCTGTGAAATGCCTCTGGTTTGCCGAGAATGGAAGCCATTTTTTTGTGATTTTGTGGCAAAATCCAAGTGCTAGCACACTCCAAGAGTTATACGAAGGTGATAGGGAAACCCACCCACGAGCCGGGAACCGTTTGACGAAGCTTGGAGCTCTATTTCTTGGATCAAAATTTGAATTTCTGGACAGAAAAATATGCACAGCTGGGCGTGAAAATGGAGGGCAAAAACAATTTTTATTTATTGCCGTATCGTCTCAACCGATCGATTTGAGTATTTCGATACCTCCGTTGATGTATTCACATATGTTTTTCATGCTTATATTGATATTGGGACCTAATTAGAAACCAACAATGGCATCAATAGTCTAGGTTTGAGCATGAAAATATTTAGGGCTTAAAATTGGGTAAACTTGTTTTGAGCATGATTTGAATTAATCGGATGTTTGAGTATGCTTATAACATGTTTAATTAAGGATTGATTGGATCAATTTATTGAAAATATATTTTGGAATAATTTTCCCCAATTGGGTTATGGTGGCCGAATGGTATTAAGCCCTAGAAGTCTTGGAATTTTGATTTTTTGGACATTGGATGTGTTGGAAATCATTCGGGATGTGGATTTAATATCGATTGTGAAATTAATTGGATTGAATTCGAATCGGATAAAAATCCCTTCTTTGGCCGAGACTAAGAAGCATGTATATGGGTTTGATTTTTGATAAAATGTGTTGGACATATTTTGTTGATAATGAGCATGATTAATTAGGCTAATTGATATTTTAGAAATGTTAATTGGGTAATTAATTATGTTGAACACTTTATGTAATTAAATTGGAAATTTGGAATTTGGTAATTTAATTTTATGGGCCTAATTTGGAAATTGGACTTGTAATGTTGTAAATGGGTTTATTGGGCTTTATTGTACAAAGTCGGGTTTAGGCAAATTGGATTGGATCCAATTGGGCTCAAAACCGCATCCATAAAGCCCAAATGCGACTTATAAACCTTTAAAGTTTAATTGGTCCTAATGGGCCTAAATTGATTTCTGGGCTTATGGGGTAACTCCTTGATGGGGCTTTGGTTACCGAAGCCTATTCCTTAAAGAAATTAATTGAAAGCCCATTGGACTTGAATTAAATTGACGTTGGACGTTAATCGGACTTTAAGACCCGTAACGATTAAATTTGGAATTTAAGTCGTAAAAGATTTACTAATAAAGTGTACTATTTAATTTGGAATTAAATAGTGAATTAGAATTGAATGCATATTAAATTAGATTTAATGATGTAGTTTAATTTAATTCGAGAGTTCGTACTTTGAGTACTTATTCGCAAAACGAGTTTGACTCGCGCAAAATCAAATCGTTGTTTGAACATTGGATGGTCACTAATTATCAGATTAATTAATTTGATTAGATTGATTGATAACATGCTTGTGTGAATACATGGTTGTGATGAATGAATAATGTATATCGGATGGATATTAGTCGGGTGGGGCAATTTTGGAAATTGTTGTAATAAATTTGATTTATTAAATTGGACCTGCGTGTCCAGCCTTATCACCTCCATATTCTTTGTATTCTCTTCTCACCTATTCCCCCCAATGTATATGAGGTTTCTTTAGAAGTGTAGTATAACGGATAGAAGTAATACAAATGCTAGCTTGAGAGAGAAAGTGAGAGATTTGATCTAGGATCAATGTGTAAAGTATCCATCTGTATATCATTATTATTTTTCATATGTTTTATTATGTGTTTAGAATGCATGATTAAGGGTGTATGATGATGAGACCTTAACAAAGATAATAAATTGGTTGCCAATTTGCACGCGAAGAACCCTCGCTATTATATTAAGCGTTTTTCCTTCCATTTAGTGATTCTTACTCAAGATCTAAGACGGCATTGGTTTGTTGGCCAAAGTCAAGGCCTTTGTCTGTCGAGGATGTGTTTGAATCACGAAGGCTTTGTTCCATATTGGTGTCTTGTCCAAGTTTTGGTTTGTTGGCCAAAATCAAGACCACTTCTTGTCCATCGACATTGATTACGAAGCTTTCCATAGTCAATGGGTCGCGTTTGACTGGGATCACTAAGTTTGTTGTGCCAAAGCCAAGGCTTAGTTGATTCAGAGGAAAAAAGGTAGGTAATACATTGGATGTATTAGCATATATAAGATATATTTCGGACTTGGATGTCCCCCTACCGGATCTAGGAATTGGATTGGATCCAATTGATCTTAGAGATCTACCTAGTTAATTATCATACAATTTGTTGTCCAAAGTCAAGATTATGTGATATTTAACGGGATCCTAGCCCACTAGGAAACATGATTTCCTGAGTACTCGACAGAGGGTTAGAGGCTCGCCGAAAAATAGTGGGAGGCAAGAATTGAATTTGCAATATTCGTTTAATTGCTTGCCATACGCGCTCAAACAAATATCATTCGTCAAATAAATTAAATGTTAGTTGGACTAATATTTAATCGTTGTTTTTAATAAATAGTTGGACTATATTCAAATAATTCATTTATAGTTGATTTTATAATTGGATTATAGTAATCAATATAATTGATATTAATCTATTAAATTATAGTTGATTATATAGTTGGACTATTGTAATCATTATAATAAATAATACCAAAATCGTTGATTAAATAGTTGGACTATTAAAATCAAGATTAACTTGAAAGATTGACATTTGAAACATAATCCTAGAGAAAATGTATTTAAATGGTTTAATTTTCAAATTGGGAAAATAGATAAGTTACTTTATTTGATAAAATAACTTATTATGCCTAAGCTCGGAGTTAAGCAAATAGTAGAGCATAATCTTTGGAAGATCATGCAATGATAACTTTAGTGCTTAATCCATTAAGCTTGTCGCAGCAGACTCCTTAATTTCTGAATCAGAACTAAGGATTAGATCCTTAAAGTATGATAATGAAATTGAAAGATCTTCAAAGAATCTATATGATAATGAAATTGAAATATCTTCAAAGAATCTATCTTTAGAATCTTAGAAGTACTAAATTGCAATACGTAATTCTTGGAGGTTAATGACTATTCTCAATGAGATAAAGTCAAAGTTTGCAATTAGGCAAGTTGCGCAAGACGCACCTTACTTCGATATTCTACAAGGCCAAGGCTTGGCCAAAGGCTACTAGAATGTTGAAAAGGGCAAAGACAAAATCATTATAATCTTCTAGGAAGATAAAGGACATATCCCAAAATGTCTGTTTAATTATGGCAAACGGAATCACGGAAGCGTGACTGCCGTTTGGACAAAGCAGACATGAAGAAATTAAAGAAAGGGCAAGGCTCTGACTATAAATATGTTTGTCAAAATTATGTTCACTACTAGTATTGAAATTGGATTTTAAATACTTAGTGTGGTACATAAAATATATGTACCGATGTGCAGAATCTGCTATAAGCAGGATACTGACTTCAGTTGAGATTAATCTGCGGATTGGAAACGGGATGAAAGTCGCTGTTTTAACCATAGATACCTAACTTTAGGAACTACTTTCGGGTATGTACTTAAATTAGGAAACTGTTATAATGTAAATAGTTTGACTAGATACATTATTTCTATATCAGTGTTTAACCCGCTGCGGGTGAACCTTTATGTTCTAAGACACTAAAGTGTTTTATTATATAAAGATGATATTGAGATAAACACATTAAATGTGAATAACAGTATTTATATTTTAAATATAAATATATCTCAAACATATAACATGAAAAACAAATAGCTCGAACTGATTTGATCAAATGAAACTAATTGTGGCATTGTTGTCTGGGACACAACTAAAACAAGAATCGTATATCCGTACTTTTGAAGAGTGGGTACTAGGACTAATTTGATTCCAATCAAATAAAGTCTACGAATCTAGTTTATTGGGTAAAGTACCTAAAACACTATTTACTTGGTAAAAGTGTAAATGCCACATATTTGTAAGCCCTAGTTCATAGTGAAGCAAGTGGGCCCATATCTAGCTAGGCTAGAGGTAGATATGAATATTTCGTGACCTATACGGATGTGGCATCGCGTTATGGTTATGTGTTTCTTTTGAAGAACATAAATCGGAAACTTTTACAGTTTTGACACGAAATAGACAAATAGATCGGCTGAAGTATTAAACTGTCACGGTAAGACCGTAATGGAAAATACTTAAGCAATAAATTTCTAATATACTTGAAAGAGTATAGTATTCTTTCAAATGAGGACTCATCTCGGAACACGTCAATTTGACGGTGTGTCCGAACAGGATAAACTGAATTTTGTTGGACATGATAAGGTTAATCATGAGTCGCTCTGAGCTACCTTTTCCTTCAACAGATAAGCTTTAAACAGTGCAAGAACTTATTTAGAATAAGGTTCCATTAAAATCTGTTTGATAGATTTCATATTAGATATGAACGGGAAAGAAACCGGGTTTCACATTCCTGTATATTTGAGTATGCTAGGTATATGTTTGGATGATACCAAACTAGAACCCAAATTGGATAAGTTCCAATTATAAGGTTATCATAGGGATAAATAAGTATAGTACTTATACGTCTCACAAGAGAACAATGTTATTGTTGCTCGCCATGCGGTTTTCCTAAGAGCAATACCGATATGCAGTGGTAAGTGGGAGGATAGTAAAACTCGATGAAAATCAGAGTAATACTGTCCAAGGCACCGAATCTTAATGGAACATAAATAGTTCATCAAGGATGAAACTATTACCAGTAATCTTCGAATACACAAGAATCGCGTAGGTCAGAGAGAGTCAGAAAACAACCTGGGGTATGGGTTTCTGATCTCACCTAATAAGATGTCAATCTTATTGAGGAATACCAACTGACTACGTATGAGGTAGTGATACAAGGTATCGACTCCCTATTATGGCAAAGTGTCATATAATCCGAAATGGATTCCATGTATATCAACAAGTTTGGATACTAGTTGATGTACCACAAGGTATTGTGCCTACTGGTACTATATAAGTCTTCAAGGAAGACAAACATGGATGGAAACATACCAACGCACTAAGCTAGGCTTGTAGCGGAAAGGTATCGTTATCAACATTGTATTGATTACGATTCAACCTTTTAACTGCTGCCACGGTAAATCCATTTGGATAATGCTTGATGATGCTGCATGTTTCATTTATGAAATATGTCAGCTGAACGGGAAAATCGCTTTCCTGAAAAGGAAACCTTTTGGAGGATATTTTCAAAATCCTGACGGTTTTGTCGTATCAAAACTAGCAAACAAGGTTTGCAGGTTAAACGATCCATGATTGGATTGAAGCAAGCATTAGGTTCTTGGAATTATCGTTTTGATGTAATCATAATGGATTATGATTTAATTCAAAACGAAATGATTCTTGTGTATATAAGAGGGTTAGTGGGAGTGCACTAACAGTGGATGTCCTATAAAATAATGATAATACATCATTTCTTGGAAATGATATTCCCATAAAACAATCGGTGAAAGCTTAGCTTTCGAGAAAACTCTCCGAGAAACTCGTACATTGAAAAATGTACGTGATCTGATGTCTCATACGCCTTGAGCATATAGATTTACAATCAAGCCAATCCAAGTGATAGTCACTGGATTGATGTTAAGAACATTTGTTAGTATCTTAGAGATCTAAGGATGCTGTCTTAATCTATGGAGAATGAGAACTTGAAGTGACTTGGATCACTATAGTAAGTTTCCTAACCGATAAAACGACTAAAACTAGCAAACGGTACTATACAGTTTGAATATCGGTACAGTGAGCTGGAAATCTTCCAAGCAAGATACTGTTACCGAATAAACAAAAATTGCGGATTAATTGCTGCAGCTGAGGCAGCAAGAGAAGCCATCTGGGTCAATAATAAATCTAATTAGATTAGATATAGTTCTGTTAGCAGCTGAGCTAGGCGTCAGCACAGGCTAAAGAATTAATGGTCTCATCAACGATCCAGATACATACTTCGATATTCATCTGATTCGTTCGCATCATACATCGTGGCGATATGATGATCGAATAAATCGCATCAGACGATAATCATGCAAATCCGCTGATTAAAGGATTCCACAGTAATTTGAGCCAACCGTACATAGTTTGGGTGTCAAGCACTCGAGTGACTGGCTATAGGCCAAGTGAGAGATTTTTAGACAATTATGACCTATAACGTCACTATTTGTACAGATCATGGTGTTGTTGTACAAATTAACTATGTAACAAAGGAGATTGCACTCTTATCATTTGTGATTAGATCACCAAGATATATAAATGATGAGAGGTCTTTATGATTTGTTCCTGGATTAAGAATGATATGAGACAGTATCAGTCCATGAAGGATAAATCATTAAATATCTCTAGTCAGAGTATTATCGAGATTGGACATCGATAAATACGTAAAAGATTAGTATTGCACTTGTGCGTGTTGTGAGGGCACGACGGCATAGTTCTCATATATTTGGGTATTGGATACTCATGCAAGTGTAATAAGAGGTTGTGTTTCACCGATGGTACGGGAAACAGCTTCGCTCTGGATAGATCCCCTCAGAATTCCATTTGTAGTATGACTATGTGTCTATGTAAGTCCGAAATCAGGGTAGGTGTATTTGGTCTTAACCTGAGACTTGCACCGCTAATACTTGCGACAATCAATACACTTTGGTTGCGGTCGTCCAGGGCTTTAACAGGTTCTGTGTACGCCAACACTGGGTATATCGAGAATCGTAGTGTATTGGGTGTGATGTCAACACGGAAGTATCACTCCAGTCATAGTGGAGATGATGGTCGCGTAGGATACGGGACTGGTGCTCTTATATGCTGCAGTTATCGGGATAAAATGACAAGGTAAGGTTTATCCGATTATAGAGACTAGTCACTAGACATCCGACATGTGCTTCGTACGGGGCAAACACAATTCCAGCCCCAGGCCTAGCACGTGATCATCCGATACTTGACAAAAATACGCAATATTACGTATACTACGCCTGATACAGATCCTTTATTCCTGTAAGGATATTTCCGGAGAATTAGGTAGGCATGGCGCTTTGCTAGAAGCCAACCTTGTATTGTAAATCGGTAAAATGTAGTACGAGGTACTCACGTGTTAGGATAGTCCGACAACCGAATTTACTGCCAACATATCCGGGGATCTCATGGGTCGCTTCCCAAAGATTCACCGATGACGTATGACTCGCACTTTAATTAATCTGGGATTAATTAGAAGAGAGAGAAAATTAATCTGGGATTAATTTCAGAGATATTTTATCTAGGATAAAATATCAATAAAAGAGAGAAAATAATTAATTTGAAATTAATCGGTAAATTAATATATTCGATATATTAAATGAAATTGGATTTCGACGCGGAATTGAAGTTGGATTTTAATTCGGGCGTATGAATTAATTTAGAATTAATTCGTTGGTAACCTTAATAGTGATTTCGCTAAGCGTAATCATTTAATTACGACGTGACGGAAAATTCGCTAATTAAGAATTAGCGAACCCGAGCCCGAGAGTGATTGGGAACGCATTCGCATTTCGAATTCGAGTGCGGCACGCAAGTCACATCAAGCGTCAAATCATTAGTCGCATCATACGTCAAATCAAATGTCACTTTGGGTGATGTGACAAGTTGTCACTTGATTGACTTGATGTGAGTTGATGTTGGAGTGTTTGACACTCAAGTTAAAATGTGATTGATTGGTTGTTGAAAAGCTTTTTAAAAAGGCTTGAGTGACATATATTATTAATATATGTTTGGTATATGTTGAAAATTGATTTTGGAAATCAATTAACATTTACACAACTTTTCAACTCACTTCATCTCTCTCCATCTTCATCTTTTTTTCTCTCCAAAGCTCACGCCCAAGGGCTGTGAACTGCCTCTGGTTTGCCGAGAATGGAATCCATTTTTTGTGGTTTTGTGGCAAAATCCAAGTGCTAGCACACTCCAAGAGTTATACGAAGGTGATTGAGAAACCCACCAATGAGCCGGGAACCGTTTGACGAAGCTTGGAGCTCCATTTTTTGGATCAAAATCTGAATTTCTGGACAGAAAAATCTGCACAGCTGGGCGTGAAAATGGAGGGCAAAAATAATTTTTATTTGTTGTCGTATCGTATCAACCGATCGATGTGAGTATTCCGCTACCTCCGTTGATGTATTCACATATGTTTTTCATGCTTATATTGATATTGGGACCTAATTAGAAACCAACACGGAGTGCTAATCCGGATCATATTTATGTCTGATTCATAATATGAGCAATTGTATTTTCCATAATATTACTAATTTTAATGGTAGCACCCTTATCTTTTATACACTTATTCGATCTAATCATGATTAGATATCTGATTACGATTAGATCGAAACTGAATCCGGTTCAGTGATACGTGTATATTAGACAAAGACCCTAGGATTTACATTATAGTGCACAGTTACAACGTAGTTAGTAATTGACATTGGGAAGCACATTATTAGTTGTATATCCTTAAATAAAGTTCCTGATCAATATTTTCTAACACGGATCGGTTAGTAAAATCCATTGAGACCAGTACATGTCGTATATCGTGACTTGGTTCGATGATTTATCCTAATGAATCATGAGTCTCAGGAGACTCGTATAGATATGTAGGTGTTTTTTTGATAAGACACTGAACGACTCACGAAAGGATTTCTAATAGATGGTACAGCAACGTCAATAGGAACCTTCTCTAGTTAAAAGAACATAGTGGTTCTTCGACTTGATATACCACTGTGGATATATGAGCTATCCTTCATACTTTGATGGCAGTCACGTCAACGATCTAGTCATGATCAGACCTCCGCCTGTTCGTTGGGTGTGGACTGATGCTCATGATATCTTGTGCGTATCAAGATAGGATCCGTCAGTCATGTATACAGGGTATATATATCCAGCACGTGTTTACGATCTAGTAAATCCAAGGCCGTGGTATAACTTCGGAAATCAGTTCCGAGCGTTATTTAGAGATCATAAATTGAAAGTTGACTGTATTATACTGAACGGATTTGACGTTTTGATCTATATCCCAGGTATAATACGGATAGCCTGTGACGAAGGGATTATACGTATGCAATGACCTCGGCTTACATAGTTTAGCGAGATTATCTGTGGTAGTCATAATCCATGAGTGGGTGGATTATGGATATGAAATTGGATTCCGTGACGGATAAACCTAAACTTAGAGAGTCTCACAATATGAAGTGTACTCATTGAGCACTTGGACAACTCGAAATGAATAATATGAATTATTCATAGTAATTCACTGGATTAAATTAGACCCGGCCGGCGGTTCGGTTCCGGTTCGGAACCGAACCGAACCGGCCGGTTTCCGGTTCCACACTTAAGTGGAACCGGAACCTAAAACCTAACCGAACCGAACCGGTTCGGTTCCGTTTAATTTTTTTTTAATTATTTAAAATTAAAAAATGAGAGGAATCAATTAATCAAAGCTTAAATAAAAAAAAATTATTAATTAAAAAAAATGAGATTAAATTTATAAATAAAAAAAATTTATTACATTGAAGAGCTTGAGCTTAAATTTTTAAAAATTTAAGTTGCCTACGTATCCTCTAAGGGTGAGAGGAAACAAAGCTCACGTAGTTCCATTACAAGTTTAAGACATATCCCCTTTGTAAATTATAATTTTACAATTATCAATCATCATTATCAGTTGATCCTTCGGCTCCGGTTCCGCAGCTTCCGCTTGCACTTGTTGCAGAAGCATTATCGAAAAAATCTTCAAAATCATCGGGGGCATCTTCTTGTTGTCTCAGATCAGCTCGAGTCCAATCATCCACGCAAGCTATTGCTTCTAGAGTGCTTGGATGTAATGAAGATCGCCTAGCTTCCAATATATTACCTCCCAAACTGATGGCTTGCTCAACCGCAACGGTGGAAATATGTGCTGCCAAGATCTCTTTAGCACTAATAGATAAAACATGATATATATTTTGATGCCGGTTCCACAATTCAAGGATTTTAAAATTTTTACTGCATAAACTTTCATTAGAAAACTCAAAATTTGTAGATAAATAATTATCTAATTCAGGATTATTAGTTGTCGTAGTATCCCTAGATTTTTTATTTCGTTGCAATAACCAACGATCCCCTGCGCTAAGTCTTGTTTGAATTACCGGTTCGCTACTACTAGATTGACCTAATGTTCCTAAGTTATATCTTACAATATAATCATTAAATAAAATAATTAAATCATTTCTTAATTTCGTCATTATGCTCATAATATCAATGTCATCTAATATTCCTAAATAACCATAGTAAGCTTGTAAACCACCATTCAAACCTTCTAATTTAACTCTAGGATCAAAAACAGCAGCAATAAGATAAAGTAAAGGAATTTCTCTAAAATAATGCAATCATTTTACCTTCATAACAGTAATGGCTTCGAGCAAAACAATATCATTAGGGTCGTCACTGTCAACATGCTCATCGAGAGTGCCAACAATATTCAAACTCTCAAGAAGAAATAAATGTGCTGTAGGATAATAAACACCGCTAAAAACTAAAGTAGCATCATTAAATACTCTTAAAATATCTAAAAAAATTTCACAAATATCCCATTGACTAGGATAAAGTGTGATATTTTGAACATGTTGAGAAAAAAAAACTACATAATGCATCTTTGTATTGAAATGCTTGACATAAAAGAAAATAAGTAGAATTCCAACGTGTTGGAACATCTCTAGAAAATTTAATCGGTTTAAAACCATTTATTTTACAAAACTTGGTCCATTCTCTCCTAACTTGAGAATCTGACCAAATACAGTTAAGTGCCATTTTAAATGGATCAAGGAAAGGAGATAATGATTTTAGACCGTCTTGCACACATAAGTTTAGGACATGACATGTACAACGAATATGAAAAAATCGACCCCCTAAATTTGGTTGACATATTTCTTTTAAATCATTGATGGATGCAGTATTTGCAGATGCATTATCAAATCCAATTGTTAAAATTTTTTCTCCTAAACCATATTCATCAAAAATTACCTTCATCATTCTATAAATATTATGTGCAGTATGTTGGTCATCAAAAACTCTAAATGCAATAAGTAGTTTTTGCATGGTAAATGATGCATCAATCCAATGACAAGTCACACCCATATATGAGTGTGTTTGCCAATGGTCACTCCAAATATCAGAACATATAGAAATACGACATTTCATCTCTTTAAATTTCATTTAAAATAATTTTACCATCTTTATATAATTTGAAAATATGACGTTTTGTTGTGTTTCGAGTCATTCTACATGCAGCAGGGTTTAAAGCATTATGCACGTAATTAGTAAAATGAAGTTTTTCACCAAAGCTTAAAGAAAGATGTGTCATATAAGTTAATTTCGCAAATTCTTCTCTATTTTTTGCATCAGAATATTTAAATAAATCTACACTACTCGTACCTCTACTAGATGATGCGTACCTGGCCATTTGAGACTGAGTCGTATCAATGCCAAATTCAACCGGATGATGTTTCTCCATGTGCTTGATCATATTGCCGTATCCACCAGAAAATTTATAGATAACCCCACAATAGTTGCAAATTGCTCGTTGTGAATCATCTTCTATATATTCCAAAGTAAAATGAATTTTGAAAATATCGGAGGACCGAGCCTTAACTTCTCTTCTCCGTGATTGTGCACTGACTCTAGGGCCGCTCTCTTGGGTTGGCATATTTGACATTATGTTCTCGGATGAGCTTGCCATTTTTTTTTTAGAAATTAGGAAGAAAAATAAGAAAATTGAATAATTGCGATGCGAATGATAACAAATTAACAACTAAATAATTGAGATTGAGAAAATAAGAATATAAGATTATAAAGAGAATTGTATTGAAGTAAGATTGAGAATAAGAGAATTATAGAAAATGAGAGAGTTGAGAATTTGGTGTGATGAAATTATGAAAAATGAATCATATTTATAGAATTTTAGAATTTTTTTGATACCAAAAATGCCCCTAAATATAACCGTTTTATTACCGTTATTAGGGGTTCATTAGTATTTTTTTTTTATATAATAAAAATAATTTTTTTTTATTCTTTTTTTTTTGGCAGGGAGCCGTTTGGTAGAGGGAGCCAAACGGCTCCCTGCTCAGTTCCGGTTGGAACCGTCCGAACCGGTGGAACCGTACGGTTCCACCGGTTCGAGTTGGGGTGGAACCCCAACCGAACCGGTCCAATTCCGGTTCGATTCCGGAACCGGAACCGGAACCGGTTTCCGGTTCCAACCGGTTCGGTTTCGGTTCGGTTCCGGTTCCGAACCGGAACCGTGGCTGGGTCTAGATTAAATGAGTTAATTCGGATCGTTTAATCGGTTAAACGATAACACATGCATTAGGAAATTTTTGTCCAATAATAATTAATGTGTATTTGTATTTGATACACAATACGATTAGATATACATTAATTATTCGTCAAATGAGATTTTGACACATGTCATAAATATATATATTTGTTATTTATTGTAAATAAAATACATATATAATAATAATTACATTAATTAATTATTTGATATTTAAATTGTTAAATATTTAAATTATTAATTAATAATATTTTTCCATAAATGTTATGAAATTTGTCTAATTATTATTGGTTGATGTGGCATGAATTCATTACACTTTATTTTTTCCAATTTTGATTGGTTAATATAACGTTAATTTGACTTTAATGTAATTAAAATGTAAAACGGATAAAAATGCCCTCCTTTAAGGCCAAATTTCTTCCAACCATAAAAGGAGTGAGAGAAAATTATTTTCATCATCTTCTTGACCACTCCACTGCCGAAACCAAGAGAAATAAGAACCCTAAAAATGGTTTGATGAAACCATAAAGAAAAACCAAAGAAAATTCAAGAAAAGCTTAGCAATTTTGAGAGATTAAAAGGTAATCCTTAATCCCTAAGCTTAGAAATTTAGTTTATTATTTTTCTTGAATTACTAGAAATGTTCTAGGTTTCTTTGTTTATGAAAATTGGGGTTTTTGGTTTTGGAGGATGGATTGCAAGCTATTGGTGCTTGTGTGAAGTGTATTGGAATTAATTAGTGTAATTATATTCCAATTTATTCAAATTATTGTTGGACAATCTTGTTTCCATTCTAGAGTTGTTGATCCACTCTAAATAGCCTAGAATTATTCTAGAGTTGTTCATGTGTGATGGGACTTCTTTGGTGTTGGATTAATTAGATTAATCTTGGCGAAAATTGGATTAAAGCATGAAAATTTGGTCAATTTATGTTCTGGATCAGATCTGAATTTTCAGTGCATATATTGATGTATTTGATGTTAAATTAATATTATGGATGCATTTTGGGTGTTGGAACAATTTCCGGAAAGTGTTTCCGACTTGAAATAAGCGGAAACTCCCAAAAACGGTATTACCGGGTGGATTTTGAGCCAATCGAGTGACGGCTAACCAAACAGTGAATCTTTCACTGTTCGGGCAGCCCATGAACTGCACCGAAACTATTGGAGCTGACCTGGGCAGTTTCCGTAAGTGTCGGGTAGTTGGTTCGGTCAAAAACACGTTTTAGGCCATTTTGCGGAAAATCAGTTTTCGTAAAAGTTTCATGAGTTTTCAACTTTATTTATGTTAATATTTGATATTGAATAAATAGGTTTAGGTGAAATATTAACAAATTATTCATATTAGATATTGAACAATTTATTCGATAATATGAAAAAGTTTTAAATTACAATTTCGCCCGAACCCGCGCTTTTGTTGCGCCCCATTGCCCAAAACCCCAACAAGAATATCCTTAGCAATTAATGCTAAGACTAGAAATTTCCTGGCGTGTTGCTTCCATCATTCCAAAATGGTCAAGTTTACAGTTGACCATGTACTATTACCAATCTCAAAAGAAGTTGTTAGATAAACATCAAATTCAGTTGCGACACTTGTTACCTTTGATTTTTTTTCCCGCATGAATAGGAGTTGTCCTGTAGACATTATTGTACTAGATTGCTCAACTTCGGTATGTTGGGAATGTGTGGGGCATTTTCACCAATTTGTGAATAATATTCATGATATAGTTGAAATATATCAGCTCGAAAATCGCTAATAATTTTATTAACATCTACTTGTAATTTCAAACATTCATAATAAATATCTAAATAATCTTTCAAACCATTTAATCTAGTACGAGAATTAAAAAAAGAAGTAACCAAGTTAATTAAAAGAATATTTTCAAAATTTTGGCACCATTTAGTTTTCATGAATGCAACAGACTCGTATAAGTATTCATCATTCTCATGTTCTTGCACAACATTAAAAATATTAATATATTAATAAATAAATAAATTAGTAGTAGGATAATAAACACCAGACATAATATATATAGCTGTTAACAGAAAAATAAATATCAAATGACGAAAAGGTTTGACGTATCAAAGGACGAAAAAATATGATGTATCTAAGGACGAAAAGGCATGGCGTCGTTCTGGATGAAGAATAAAGAAGGACTTGACCCCAGAAAGACTCAACTCAAGACGATTCAAGGAATGAGTAAATAACGAAGAGAAACCTTCCAATAAGTAAAGAACGATGAAAGAAAAATGAATAGCGAAGGCACCATGAGGATGGCTAGTTATGAGTAGACGCTCTTAACGGTTATTGCACAAATAGGCAGGAACCCTCAGGATCTAGCAAGTTACCCAGCAGTTACATGTACGATCCAACGGTTGCGCGCATGATCCAGTTGTTACATGTGAGCAGGGAACGTGGGGGCTTAATGGGCTGAAGACGATAAAACCGCTCGAGCGTTTAGCGGAATCATGCACAATAAGAGGCTCAGGTGTAGTGAAAAGAAAAGAAGAATGAAGAAAAAAAGACTCAAAATGAGCAAGTAGTTTAAATTCTTAGCTTTGTAATCTTTAGGGCTGTAATATGTGTGCTTGTGTCCATTTGAGGCATTTTTCTTGGAATCAATCACCCCTTTCTGAGACCGTGTCTCAGGAGGTTTGAATCTTACACGCGCACTAACGAAAAATCGTGCGAACAGTAGCATAATTAAATAGCTTTAACAGATCTAAAATTTATTCGCAAACACTCCATTGTTGAGGACATAAACTAATATCGTTAGCATGTGAAATAATAAAAAAACGCAATAACTCACTATATGCAAATGACTCATTCAATAATTCATATGTTGAATTTCAACAGATTGGAACATCTCTCGGAAATTTCTTAGGCCTCATATTGTGGACTTTGTAAAATTTATACCATTTTTTCATTACTTATGGATGTAACCATAAATAAGATATGATAGTTTTTATTAGATTAAGATGCACATGTAATGTTCTTAACCCATATTGTACACAAAATTTTAAAAATATTGCATGCATATTTTATGTGAAAAAATCTATCACTAAAAGCAGGTTGACAAACAGTTTTTAAATCAATTATAGGCGCAGTGTTTGCTGCTGCTACTTTGTCAAAAGAAATTGTAAATATTTTATTAATAAAATAATATTTTTCAAAAACAGTTTTAATCATTCTATACATATTATGAGCAGTGTGTCTTTCATCAAAAATTATAAATGCAATAATTTTTTTTTTTTTTTTGTAAATTTTATTTATCATCAATCTAATGACATGTAATGCCCATTCCAATGGTTTGGTTCATCGATTTAGTTCAACTGTCGGTTCCGGATCGATTCAAGTTTGGTTTGTCAATTTTGAAGAACCGGAATCGAACTGGTTCTTCGACGGTTCTAATTCTATTCGAAACTGCCAAATCATTGATCGATTCGGTTTCGATCATGACCCGATTCAATTCCGGTTCGGTTTGCTATTCGGAATCAAGCCACGGTCAAACCTACGTAATAACAATATGGGGTTTTGCTTAGTTTTTAAATATTATGAGGATTTCAATTAATTTTATCAAATATGATGGTGTTATGCTTATTTTCCCCAAATAATTATGCAAGACAATTACATACATTTATTTTATTTTTCACAACCGAGCAAGTTTGACTCCATAGTCACCCTAGGATCATTGCTTCCAAGGAAAACTGCTGAAAAACTATAATTATATTTCTTATTACTAAAGGCTAAAGAGACATCCAATAATGCAAATTGGTACATTAATGAATGGTTGAATTCATATCCATAAATCATTTCACGAGGACAAGTCATGGAATCTACTCCTGAAAACACTTTTTCATTTGCCATAACTTTTGGACTATGATCAATCTGGAGAATCGCCACTTGAATATGAGAATGAGAGAGAATGACATTTAAGCAATGTTCGTGCAAAAACAAAATTTAAAAATAATAAATTAATTTGGGTGTGTCCACCCTACTAAAAAACTAATTAATGTGTTTAAAATTGATATTCAGAACTTTATTTAATTTATTGTGAAGTTAATTATTACAATTAATTATAAATTCGTTGTAAGCTTTCACATGGTTCGACTACATGATTTTCAAACAGTTTATTTTGATAAATCACCTAAATTCGAATTTAGAAGAGATAGAGAGAATAAAAATAAAAATAAACATTTATCAAATAATTTCAAAGTGAATATTTTGCGTGTTTCCTGTGAAATGGAATCAAGCAACCGTGCGGTGGACCATAAATGTTAAGGGTATCCAAGATTTTTATATAATTATTAATCTTACAAATTAAAGGCTTGATTTGTCATATGCTCACATTTAACTCGATATATTAACTTCTTTGGAATCTAAAATAAGTGGCACTCATTGAATTCATCTTACTTTTTTTTCTTTTTTTTTTTAATTATTAAAAATTCTGTCATCAAATCATTCATTTCGAATATAAGCGAAGCACGTAAAATTCTCAATTGTCCCATACTCTAACCCAAAATCTAAAAATAAGATCATAAACCCTACACTTCCAAATCATTCCGGTCTACACTGAATCATGAAACAACCACACCACTTCCACTCGTGATGTTTTTGTTCTCCAAAAGACATACAATGATACGTACGAATATAGTAAGATATTATCAAGAATGGTGGAGCCCACATGTAGGTCATCAGATCACATACAAACGAATATGAAAGTAATTTCTGTAATTAAAAGGAAAGGGTCCTACCTTTTTATTATTTTTAATCAACATTTAGTGACAGAGGGACCAGCAGTCTATCAACTTTGATGGAGTTGAGAAACACTCAGAAATTGCTCAATCCGGGATCAAACACATGCGTAAGAATGTCTTGAACCAACTCTACAATATTCTCTTCTTTGCATGAAGTTACAAACTTCACTGCTTGCAACAACAAAAACACACTTGCATTTAGTACTTGAGATCTTTGTCAGTATTTGGACATGATGCATGCGCTGAGCTTAATACTTAAATTTAAGTATTCCACAAGATAATGTATTTAATGGAATTAAGAGAGAGGATGGATATGATTTCAATGAATGTTCTGAAAATTTGAGTGGTACATGAGGATTTTAATATTTAATTTTGAGCTCAATCAAACAATTTTACTAGCAGACACTTTACCAAATCACAATTCATCTTTGAATATGCACCTTCTAGACACTCTATCATGCATGTATCAATATAATATACTTGCATTTGTACAAAAAAAAAATGAAGTTTAAGGAATTGGAGAAAAAGAAAATGTGTGTGAACGTTTGGTGAAGGCATGATTACAAGTTTTAAAGTAGAATCTAAGAAGAAAAGGAAGTAAAAGAATGATTCCCTAAGTACAAGAACATTGATAAAACAATAGTAAAATAGAAACACAGCAAGGACTATACAGCTAGATAGATAAGAGTTGGTGTAGTGGAAGGATGAGAATCAATATTGAAAGTTGGGTAATTTTTACTTTTATGAATTTATCATCCTTCTCATCATGAGTAGTCTAATTTTATGTCTTCCATTTGGATAAAGTCCAAAATTTAACAAACAGCCAGCCTGTGGGGAATCCCTAAACCCTACCTTATTGTTAATCTTAAAAAGTCCATACTCTCTCAATAATGGATTCACACGTGTAGTTTATGTTGTTAACATTTTGGAACCAAAGATACTCTCTTGAAATTATGTTTATCTACTGCCTGAGCTGGTACCTTAAGACAAGCAGACCAAAAAAATGTATAAATAATGATAAGTCTTTTACTTTGAATGTAAACTTATCAAACTATTGTTCTATAGAAGATTTTGACAACAGTGACTTTATGTTACAAGCTTTATTCAATGCTACAAGTACATGGTGGGTTTCTATTGTCAAGGATGAGAGATCAAATCCATGGAAAGAAACTTGGATGGGATGGGGATACATAAATGGAATACTCCAAAACAGATACTGGATGGTAAGAAATAGTAAATGTTGTTGCCTTCTAATAGTGACAATTACTTTGAAAATCGATCAAATCGTGTCAGCAAAGATTATACCCAGTTCTTGTAATAATGAAACCATGGACCACATAGGAGATAGGACCACAAAAATATTGGCGATCGTAGTCAATCTTAATGACTGGAATGGAGGACGATTGCATTGATGACGGACAAGTACCCAGTTCTTCAGAGCACGAAGATTTTAATCACACTACCTTAGCCTATAATTATGACATAAGATCTGGAACAAAGAAGAATGCAATCAAGGTGACCAAATGGCATATGGGGAACTCTTATATGCTGAAAACATTAGCTTTTTGTTTGCTATTGGTAAGAAATATTACCCCAACAATCAACACTTGAGCCTGAAGCATGTGAGATCCTACATGAGTTTCAAGCCCAAATGAAGAGGCCGGGCAGGAACCCAACATCCAATCTAGTGTCTAATTTGACTATATTTAACCGACTAGGACATTTTCTTCATTCAAACATAAAGATAAGCATGAGCTTTTCCAATGAAAACCACAGAGGAAATTATTTCCAAGGATACAAATAATATACCGCATAGGACATAAATCACCAAATTAATAGTCAGTATATACATCTATCTTTAAGAACAATCAAAGAATCAGTACAAGCAGAGTTGCTCTGGAATTTGATCATTGCTACTTTGTGGGTGGGTGGATAAATCTTTTATGAAAGAAGACCTAAGGCAGTGTCATTATCTAGAGGTGCAAGCAGCAATTGGTTTTTGGTGTACCCTTTGGCCACCTTAGCTAATATTCTATCTTCCTTTAATGACATCTACTACCACTTGCACCTCCCACAGACATTGCAACTCTAGCACCAGCAGAACCACTGCTGTGGATAATGTGCCTATTTGTGTCTTCTAGCCTTTTACTAACCGTGAAATAACTTCTAAAAAATCGAGCTTACTAACTTCATTTTAAGGAGATGTTGCTAACATATGTTTTAATTCATTCAGTTACCATGCAATAGCATGAGCAAAGTGATCTTTACATAATACTAAAAATGCAAACCTAGATCTATAAAAATTAACTTTCTTAATGCAACTATAATATAAATTCGATTAACTGTAAAACAAGAGAAAACAATTGCTTTCTGCTTGGGCACAGGCTGACAAGAAATTACTTACTATGATACCTGTTCTAAAAATAATGAACAATATGCACTAACTCAATAAGCTTTAGTATAGCTTGTTGGTGAGGTTAGGCATATTAAATCTGTGTGCAACAACTTTATAACAGACAGAAAACTGAATCTCAGCTTGTTAGCCATCCAAAATGGTGTTGAAAGGCACTTTTTATAACCCAAATTGACAATGCCATACAGCCAAAACTACAAGGATGTCTAGTTAATACAAGATCCTTGATCAACAAAGTGATAAGAATCCAACAAGCATTATTAGTATTTGTTACAACCACCATTAATCAATGGTTTTGGTGTAACCACCCTTAACCACTCAATTAGTGGCAATTATTCCACTAATTGTGTTGAGTAAGAAGGCAAGTCATTGCCTATAAATTGAGCTCTCATTTGTGAGTTCAAGCATCCCAAAATATTAAGTTCCAAGTCAAGAGAGCTTAGAGAGAAAAGTGTGAGGTTTTTGTAACAACGTTTGTAATATTTGTAAAGTCTATTCAAGTAGTAATAGCTAGAAATTTTTCCTCATAAACACTCTACAGTGGTCAGAGAAACACAACAAGTGGTATCAGAGCTTTGGTTATATATTGGGGTCGTAAAAACGAAGAACGGAACTTGGTTCGGAAAATTCAGATTTCGGATTTCGGATTCAAAAATCAATTTTGAGCATACCATCAACTTGTTCATATCGAGACGAGCACGATGGTACTTTCTGGTAATCGAACGGAGGTCCAGGGATCCCGCACACGCCTACACGCGTCTAACAGCAACTGTCCACGCGCCTTTACGCGTGCCACGCGCAGCTAGAGGTTGAAGACACTGATGTGTCGTCCACGTCATCGCCACGTCAGCGCCGAGTCATCAGCCATGTCAGCTGCCAAGTCATTCGCCACATCGTCCGCCAAGTCATCGCCACATCACCTGCCACATCAGCAACCGGTTCAATCATCAGCAACGTCATCTAACACATTAGCATGCCTGGTAAATTTCATTGAGCCCCGTAAAGTCTCTAAAATTTACATAACTGCCCCAAAGTTTAAGAAATTTATAAATCGGCCCCTGAGTCATTTTTGGACTAATGATGTGTTTAATCCACCATTTTCGACCGTTCCGGGAGCAACGGTGATCTCCGATTTGTGAAAATCAGCCCCAATTTTATTGTATTTTCAATTTAAACTTTAAAACTTAGAATAGAAATGGAAGATTCCTCTTCTGGTGCAATGATCAAGCTCACAGCAACCAATTACTCCATCCGGAGGCCTCAGATGATAGACTATTTGCATTGCAATGATTTGTTCGATATAATCGAGGGGAAGAGAGTAAGACCATAACCTGTTAAAGATAGCGACTGGAATAAACTCAATAACAGAACTATGGGTCAGATTAAGCAGTGGATCGGCCACAGAGTCTTCCATCATGTAGCACAGGATACAAATGCTTATGAAATGTGGATAAAATTGGAACTTGGAAGACATGTTCCAGGCCAAGATAGCTCGGAATAAAGACTTAATAATGAGACGTTTGGTGAACCTGAAGCTACTAATGGGAACTTCCATTGCAGAACACATCAATGAGTTCCAGAGCCTGGTGAACCAGTTGTCTGTAGTAGACATGCAACTGGGAGATGAAGTTCAACCCTCTGACTACTCAGTTCTCTTCCTGATAACTGGGAAACATTGGTGGTTACTCTTAGCAATTCGGCTCCAGGAGGCAAACTTACCATGCCTATGATAAAAGATGCCCTATCAAATGAGGAGGCCAGAAGAAAAGACGTGGGCACAAATCAGAAATAAGTCATTGTCACGGAGAATCGAGAAAGACAACAAGATAAAAATCGAAGTAGAATGAGAGGTAGAAGAAAAAGTAGAGGCAAATCTACAGACGGAAGAAAGCCTACCTACAAGTGCTAACATTGTGGCATAGAAGGCCACTTAAAGAAGAATTGCCGAAAGCTGCAACGAGAGCAGGGTCAAGGCAATTCCCAGCCGAAGAAGAATGATGCGGAGACACTAGTAGTTGCCTCGGGAGATGTATTTATCTGCTCCATCCAGGAAGAGACATGCCTTCACACCGTAACTCAAGATGTTGAGTGGGTGGTAGATACTGCAGCATCCCATCGCGTCACTCCTTACAGGGACTTCTTCACAACATGGAGATTTTGGAGCAGTGAAGATGAGAGATACCAGTTCCTTCCAGATAGTGGGAATTGGTGAAATTCAGTTGCGGAAAAATGCATGGTATACAATAACCCTGAAGGAGGTGAGACATGTTCCGGAACTTCGGCTCAATCTACTATCGGGGGTAGCCCTTGACAAACAGAATTATGATAGCCACTTCAGCAATGGCACTTGGAGAATGATAAAATATGTCATGGTCGTCGCCCGATGACATATTTGTAGTACTTTATACAAGACTCATGTGAAGATATGTGCAGAAAGCTTCAATGTAACTGAACAGAAGGCTTCTCAAAATCTGTGGCACTAGAGACTCGGTCACATGAGTGAGAGAGTTGTTTACCCTGACAGAGAAGGATCTAATCACTGTCTCCAAGAATGTGGCTCTAGATCCTTGCAATCACTGTCTATTCGGTAAGCAACATAGAGTCTCCTTTAATTTCTCTTCTACGAGAAGATCAGAGTGGCTCAGTCTGGTGCACTCTGATGTTTGTGGTTTCACCATTGTTTTGTATTTTTTTTTTTTAATTTTTTTAAAAAAATTATTGTCAAATAAATTGAAGGTAGATCTGTCTTTCAACCAACATTGGTTGAAAGACAATTATTGAATACAATTTTTTAGATCTTGAAAGTTTAAATTTCTGTTGCTATTTTATATAATTAAAATTTTCAAAAAAAAAATGGAAATATATATAAACACACACTTTATACAAAAATAAACAATTCCAAATCTTGTCAAATAAATTGAATGTAGATCTGTCTTTCAACCAACATTGGCTAGCTATTTGGAGTCTAATAATATTTTTTATGTAACAAATTCATATAATTATTTATTTATTTATTTTCCCTCTAAATTAATCAATAATAGTTCTACAAAGAATAGACTGCATCAATTAATTAACAAGTTGGTTGGAATCATTTATGTAAAGATTCTTCAACATAAGGTTAGGGATTTGCAAAGATTTGCTTTGTCCTCGAGGCGCCCGCCTCGCCGCCTCGAGGCGGTCAGCCTCGCGCCTCAATGGCCGGCCGCCTCGAGGCGCCGCCACGTATTTTTAAACATTGGGTTTCACTAAGCGGTAACAAATACTTTCTGACTTTCATTGGCGATGCTTCTCGGAAGGTATGAATGTATTTTCTGAAAGCAAATGATCAGTTCCTAGAATATTTCAAACTGTTTCATGTCATGGTCGAGCGTGAAACGGGGAAGAAACTGAAGTGTCTCTGCAAATATAATGGAGGTGAGTACACTTCCAGGGTTCGATACCTATTGTGGAAATCACGGTATTCGACATGAAAGGACTGTTCCACGCACCCCAAAACATAATGGTGTTGCTGAAAGAATGAACCGCACCATTATGGAGAAAGTCAGAAGCATGATCAGTATGGCTAAGCTGCCAAAGCCATTCTGGGGAGAAATTGTTCGTGCCGCCTGCTACCTGATTAACAAATCACCATATGTACCGTTGAATTTTGAAATTCCGGAGAAAATGTGGTCTGGTAAGAATCCCTCTTATTCTCACCTGAGAACATTCGGTTGTTTAGCCTTTGCACATGTATCCAAGGAGCTCAGCCAGAAGCTCGATGCAAGGACTACTCCATGCATCTTCATAGGTTATGAAGACGAGGAATTTGGATACAGGTTATGGGGCCCGAAAGAAAAGGTCATTCGAAGAAGGAATGTAGTGTTTCTTGAAGACCAAACAATAGAAAACATTGAAAAACCTAAAATGTCTTCTAATTCCAATGCCAACAAAACCGATGTAAATCCAGACACAACCCCAGCACCAAGACGAGTGGCCACAGATAATGATGGGGTGCAAGATATGCCAGAAGCAGAACCAGAGGAGGAATGTGGTGTTGAGCAGGGGGAGCTGCAACCCGCTCCATCAGAGGCTACAGGGTTATCCACAAATTTGGATGACAACAGACAGACAGAAACCATTGAACCTCCAGTACGAAGATCTGAGCGAGGCCGGATTCCGTCAACCAAATTCTCAGGATCTGACTATATTCTGCTTACTGACGAGGGGGAGCCAGAACTTTCAACGAAGCTGTATCTCATAAAGACAAAGAAAAATGATTGCACGCAATGCAGGAGGAAATGGAATCTCTGCATAAAAATAATACTTATGAGAGCATGGCATGAAGGCACTGAAGAACAAATGGGTGTTCAAGCTAAAGAAAGATGGCAGCGGAAATGTAGTAAAACACAAAGCCCGGTTAGTAGTCAAAGAATTCCTACAAAAAAAAGGGAATCGACTTTGATGAAATTTTTTCACCAATTGTAAAAATGGCTTCAATCTGAGTTATCCTAGAATTGGTAGTCAGTTTGAACTTAGAGCTTGAACAGATGGATGTTAAGACAACATTTCTTCATGTTGATCTAAGTGAAGAAATCTACATGGAGCAGCCAAAAGGTTTCAAGGTTTCAGAAAAAGAGAACCTTGTTTGCAAGCTGAAGAAGAGCTTGTACGGGCTCAAGCAAGCACCAAGGTAGTGGTACAAGAAGTTTGACTCGTTCATGGTGAGTCAAGGCTACAAAAGAACTGCAGCGAACCAGTGTGTACATTCAAAAGTTTCCGGATGGAAATTTCGTTGCTTTTCTACTATATGTAGACGACATGTTGATCGTTGGACAAGAAGCAGCGAAGATCAACCAGCTGAAAAAGGAATTCTCTAAGTCTTTCGACATAAAAGACTTAGGACCAGCTAAACAGATTTTGGGAATGGAAATAGTTCGAGACAGACAGAACAAAAGGTTGTGCCTTTTACATGAGAGTTATATTGAACGGATAATCAGGAGATTCGATATACAGAAAGCCAAACATGTCAGCATTCCGCTAGCGCACCATTTCAAACTAAGCAAAAATTCATGTCCCTCATCCAAGAAAGAGATAAAGGAGATGTCATCAATACCATATTTTTCAGCAGTTGGAAGCCTAATATATATTATGGTATGTACCAAGCCAGATATTGCTCATGCAATGGGTGTAATGAGCCGTTTTCTCTCTAATCCAGGAAAACAACACTGAGAGGCAGTCAAATGAATTCTCAGGTACCTCAAGGGTACATCGAAGTTACGTCTGTGCTACGGGGCTAATCCAATCTTAGAAGGCTATACAGATTCAGATATGCCAGGAGATTTTGATGGTAGAAAATCTACAACAGTTTTTCTCTACACTTTTGCAGGGGGAGTTATGTTATGACAGTCAAGATTGCAAAGGCGTATTGCATTATTCACAATAGAAGCTGAGTACATTGCAGTAGCGGAAGTGGGAAAGGAAATGTTGTGGTTAACGCGCTTTCTCCAAGAATTATGGATCAAGCAGACAGGATACAAGATATATTGTGATAGTCAGAGTGCTCTGGATCTGAGCAAGAACTCAATGTATCATTTTCAGACGAAGCACATCGTTATTCGCTATCATTGGATATGTGAGATGATGGATCAACAACTGCTGAGACGAGTAAAGATCCATACAGATGAGAATCCAGCTGACATGTTAACAAAGGTGGTTATGCGAGATAAGCTAGAGCTGTGCAGAGACATAGCTGCAATAGCTATCAAATGAAAATCGTTTCAGATGTAGATGAAAATCGTTTCAGATGCAGTTGAAGGGGGAGAATTGATAAGAATCCAACAAGCATTATTAGTATTTGTTACAACCACCATTAATCAATGGTTTTGGTGTAACCACCCTTAACCACTCAATTAGTGGCAACTACTCCACTAATTGTGTGGAGTAAGAAGGCAAGTTATTGCCTATAAATTGAGCTCTCATTTGTGAGTTCAAGCATCCCAAAATATTAAGTTCCATGTGAAGATAGCTTAGAGAGAAAAGTGTGAGGTTTTTGTAACAACGTTTGTAATCTTTATAAGTCTATTCAAGTAGTAATAGCAAGAAATTTTTCGTCATAAATAATCTATAGTGGTCAGAGAACAACATAAAGATGAATACGACACTAATTATCGGCTTATTTGACACTGTTTCCTGGATAAGTTATCTTTCCAAGGGAAAAACATGAAGAAAGTGAGCAGAAGAAATAACCATATGCTGTTACAATCTGCTTCTAACTCAGATCATAATAAGGGCTAGATTGTAACTCAACTAGAATGGATAACGGCTCGGGAGGGGAGATGAGAAGTTAAATGATTAAAAGGAACCTATATTCTCTTGTACAATCTACTGAATTGAAAAATTAAAGTCAAAGTTATTTGAATTGAAATAAAAATGGATGAATTAATTACAATAGTTTGACTACAATAATAGGGACTGAAACAAAAGCTTACCCCAAGGAAGGACAGGAAACTCCCACCTCTGTGTAGGTACTGTAATGAGATATGAAGCAACCTGCAAAAGGCATTATCTCTTTTGATTTTATTTTTTTTTTAATTAAAAAAGGAAGACTGAAATATTGGCTAAATTTAAAATTTTTACAGCGAGAAACATGCCAAAACAGATGCAGCAAGGGAATGTGGAGACCGGTAGAGAGTCATTGTCTCCTTTTTCTCATAAAGAAGATCCATCAGGTCCATGCAGGCTTCAAGGCTAACAAGTTCTCCAACTTTTGCCACTCCCCTGTAGTAATTAGATGTACTACGATGAGGTTAATTATCCTTGATAGGAATAAACTAATAAATCATTTCAATGGTGTAAATAACAGATTAATGAAAAAACTTTACTTGAATTGAAGAAAAAGATCTTCAAGGAATAAGAAAGCAATGTTGGATGTTCCAATCTCAAAATCCAAAACCTTTAACAAAAGCACCAAATCAGTTGAACAGGACAGTGAAAGAAGCCTCTTTAGTTATATAAAACTGACCTGCATGAACAAAATCTCCTGCAAGATAAGCATATCCTCATCAACCAATATTAACACAATAGTGGGTGTGTGTATAAATACACATAAAACCAAATTATAAACCATTATAGACTATAATCATCTTACAGCTTCCAAGAAATCGCGAGCCGTAAAATGTTCTTCCTCAATGATTTTATCTCCCAAAGACTTCAAACTTTTCATAGATACAGGACGCGAATCATGTATCTACAAAATATAAGTTATATATAGTATATCAATCAAATGTGGTTCCCTTTCGCAGGCATTTCAATAATAAAGCATGAAAAACTTGCTTTGCTTGAAATCCATAAAGAAACGAGTGCAAATAGCTGCAAATTGCTCTCTCTTATTGGTTGCAGAAGCCAGTTTCCCTTGCCATCACTACCCTCTGTATACCTGTACATACATTAATTTTAAGTATAGATTGAAAATCTGATGCTGCATATATGTGTTGCTTCCTAAACAAGGTTTAAATTTAAGAACTTTAGCAACTATTAATTAATTTAAGAACTTTAGCAACTATTAATTAATTAATTACTATGAAAAAACGAAACCTGGTTAGAGAAGGGCAAAATCGATCAGCGAAGAGGGACAGTGCAGTGTATTTGACAATCGGAGAAACTTGAAGTTGCTTTAATTATTTACCGCAGAAAGGAAAAAAAGTAAGATTAGAAGAGCAAAATTGAAAAAAATGAAACGCGGAGAGAGAGAGTGAGAGACTTACATAAGCAGATTGAATGGCGAACTCCATTAATCGACTCCAAGACGACTCAGTTGACATCTCTGTCTTCAAAGAGTGACTGAAAAATACACACACAAACGATTCGATTTCGTTTTTGCGGGAGTTTATGATTTTAAATGCCGGAGAGACAGTGGTCGCCGCGTGGCATGTATACATTTTATAACAAGGATATGCGGATTGAACATATATTTATGGTGCGTTTACGTACTCGTAATCGGAATGAGATGGAATCAGAATGAAATGGAATCGGAATGAGCTGGAATGAGAATGGTAAATCGGAATCAGAATAAGTTGTTTACTTAACGGTAGGAATCGGAATGAAGCAGTATTACCATTAATTTGTTACCTTGTCCAGTAATCGGAATGAATTGTTAAAAAGTTACAAAAATACCCTTAGTTGTAATTATATATTAATTATTACTTTATTAATTAATTATTAATATATTAAATTCTTAAATATTAAATTATTATTTTATTAAAAAGTTAAACATTATTTTATTATTAATTATTATTAAATTTATTTATTATTTATAAATTAAGTATTAATTAAGTATTACTTTATTAATTAATTATTAATGTATTAAATTAAGTAAATATTAATATATTCTTTTATTACATTATTATTTTATTAAAATAGTAAATATTATTTTTTATTAATTATTGATTAATTATTAATTGTTATTACTTTTTATTTATTATTTATAAATTAATATTAATTAATTGTCTTGTGGATGATATTGTAATTTCATATCAATAATGGGAATGAGAATCTCATTCCCATGGGGGTGGTGGGAATGTGATTCTCATTCCCCATTCCCAAATGTGTGGGCCCCACTCTCATTCTCATTCTCATTTTTATTCAATTTTTGGAAGTAAACAACTTTAATGGAAATTATTCTCATTCATCCATTCTCATTACCCTCAAGTAAACACACCATTAAAGTATTCATCTTATAAATATTTCGGATCTTCTCGATTTTAAAGTATAAACGAGATAATTGATTTACTTACACTTAGCATTTATGTGTCATTTGTTTGTCTTTCAATTCACAAATAATATTTTTAATTCAATGTGCAAAAGCTAATAATAAGAGTCTATATCTTGAAGCACAGTAAATAAAAAAAAATTCATGAAATAAATAAAATTTATAGAAATAATTTAAAATAAAATGACAAATAACAATACATTCGAAATCCAAAAAAAATGGTTAGGTTTTATGGGTGGTTGTTATTAAGGTTTTCTATTTTAGTAGGATATTATATTTTTATATTGTAATAGTTTTTTATTTTAATAATTTATTATTTTACTTTCATAATTTAATAATAAAAAAAGTAATTATACAAATTAGATAAAACATGTTTTTTTAAATAGATAATTATGATATATCTTCTTATTATAATAGGTAATAAAAAATTAATTGTAAAAAGTATATCTCATGTGACGCGGTGAGAAAATTTAAAAATATTTAACTCTCTCTCTCTCTCTATATATATTCTTTATCGGATTGTCAGTGATATTATTTAAAAAATTAATTAGATAGTGTAATATGTTTTATTATTATAATAAGGTTCTTATTTAATAATTTATTAATTTAATTTTATAATTTAATAGTATATTTTTATTAAATATATTTTTTATTTTAATAAAATAATTAATTGTAAAGATATTTTAATATTTTAATTTTATAATTTAATGATAAAAATTAATTTTAGAGGTTAATTATAGAGATTAAATGTCTCATATACACACACACACACACACACACACACATATATATATATATATATATATATATTATTTTAATGAGAAATTATAATATGTTTTCTTATTATAATTGGTTTCTTTATTTTAATTTATAATTTAATAATAATAAATTAAAATATTAATCAATTATTCACTAAATTAATAGGTTTTTATTATGTTTTTATATTGTAACAAGTTTCTTATATTAATAATTTATTATTTTAATTTTGGAATTTAATACAAAAAACTAGAGATTAGATTAATTATTGATAATTTAATAGTGTTTTTATAAAATAATATAATATATTTTCATGTTAATAGAATTCTTATAAAATTATAATATATGTTGACGGCTGTTTTTCGTTTCAAGGGCTCTCGAACAAACTCACTCCAAATAGTGAATTTGTTTGGTTAATAGGGAACCAAAAATAAATTTGGCAAGCAAACAATAAAATCACATAGATTTATGAGGTTCGGCGGAGAGTGGTTTCAACCTACATCTACGAGGAGAAATGAAGGTATTTATATACATGTTTGAGGTCATGACCGACCAGGGTCACAAGTGTTGTGGTAGGCTTACAAAAGAGTGTAAAACACATCGGGGTTTGGGCTAGCTCATTATAAATATCTCAAGTGATCAGGTACCGACCGACTTTCTCTCTCTATCACTAGTTTATAAACTCTTTTTTTTACAAGTAATGAAATGCGAAAATTGTTAACCCTTGAATTTGTGGCTTCAACCTATTTATATAGACTTCTTAATCCACTATTCCCCCAACTCATGATGTTAGCTCATCTCATCATCGCCATGCTCATTTTCCTTAACCACTCAGTAAACAATCGCTTTGGCATCTGACTCAACTACCTCATGTCAGCAGAAACTCATCATTCCAACTTTTTGGCCACTACTTCATGCTCTGTAGACGTGACACCCTACGGTTCAACCACTCTAATATTATTCCGTCTGGCAGAGTCTGTCCAAGAAGAGTTGTTTGACTTACTCATGTCACATCAACCTTCTAAAAGCTCAAACTTCGAAGTAGGGCATATGTCATATGCAAGTACAAAATGTTCTGATATCGGGTCGACATGTCAAGGAAAATGGTGCTCGGTCAAGCCATCACTTCTTCAACCAGATCTGGGTCGGTAAGTATAGACCATCTCGGGTCGACTTCTACAAATATTCAATTACTATAAAAAATGACATTTCTTCTTCAGGTCTGGTTGGGGTACCTACTCGCTTCATCAATAGCAGGTTCTTCCTATGGAAACTCTTCTGCACCATGGGCTCGGGTCCTCCGTCTGACTTCAGTCTCTCTGAGGCTCCGGGTCCTCATCATTCTCTTTGTGCCAAGTACACAACCCCTTTTCACCCATCCTTGGTATTTGAACTTCCTCGGGGTGAAAAACCACCATCGATAATATGTATTTTATTTAATAGATTATTTACAACAAAAAAAAAATAACTGTAAAGATTATGTTAATTGTAGATAATTTCATAGTATTTTTAAATAGGATAGTATAATATGTTTTCTTATTATAATGAAATTCTTATAAAATTATAATATGTATTTTATTTAATAGATTTATTAATTTAATTTTATAACTTTAATATAAAGCTGCCACATGTAAGGGTGGCAAATGAGTCGGGCCGGGCTTTTGCAAGCCCGGCAATATCCTGGCCAACAAAAAAAAAAGCCCGCCCCGGGTCTTCCGGGCCGGGCTTGGGCCCGGGCTTTTAAAAAAAATTAAAATTTAAAAATATATAAATATAAATTATATTTACACTATATACAAAGATAATTTATAAATAAATCACAAGTTTCATTGATAAATTAACAATTTAAATGTTAAAAATAAATAAAATGATAGAAACATATTAAAAAAAAATATATATAATATATATATTTAAGTTTTTTTTTTTTAAATTTTGGCCCGGGCCAAAATAGGAAAGCCCGGCCCGGGCTTTTTCCACCCCGGGCCGGGCCGGCCGCGGGCTAAACTGCCACCCTTAGCCACATGGAGCGATGAGGAAACTTAAAAATATTTAATAAAAAATTAATTGTAGAGATTAAGTGCGACATATATTTTTTATTTTAACGGAAGATTATAATATATTTTCTTATTATAATATTTTATTTAATTATCTATAAATTACTACAAATGTCTAGTAAAAGAGAGGGAAAAAAACAAAAGCTTACCATTTTCCTTACTTGGTGAAAAAGAGAGAAGATGGGAGAACAAAAACTCTTGAAGCAAACTTGAGAAACAAAAAGAAATGAAAGGAACAGGTAGCAATGAAACACAGCCTTGGACAGTTTATGGAACAACAAAAGGAATATTTATGTAAATTATTCAAAATTACTTAAATTTCATAATTTTTACATGCTAGGGATGAGTATTTATGTGGTGGATTGATGGTAGAATGATGGTAGAATGATTAAGGAGTGTTGAATTTGGCCTATTAAGCTTTAGAGACCAAATATTATCTTAAATCTGAATTAAGGATTACACTGTGTATAGTGCACTATTTTATCTATAAAATGAATTTTAAACTTCCTATCAGTGAATCGTAAAATTCTATGGAAACTAGATACAATAAAGAACAACATAATTGAAAATCATATTTTTCTATGTAAGGATGAATCCTCAGAAAATTTCAGCCCAATTTATAGAAAACAATATGGACATTATGTGTCATGGTTAGCCTTAATTTGTGAATTTTACTTCAAGAATCTTACTTATTAGTTGTACCACTTCCTTATTATCATATATTGATGAAATTGAGTGTTGGTTATGTCTGAGTGATAATCGAATCACTAATGGCAAAACTAACTCGAAACCGGTTCTCTCTTGAGTAATGTGTGTTGATTTGCTTATAACTTGAGTTTTAGAAATCGAAATTAGGATCCGTAAAAACCATAGAAAATAGACACCCAATGAAGATACTATAAAAATTTCAGTCCAAGACTTGTTTGAAATTAGTCACAGTAAAATTTCAAAGTTAGCCCATGTTTCATGATATGTTAGCTATTGTAATTGGAGTTGATTTTGCTATTATTTAACCTAGATAACCCCGATTTGAGTTCCGTTAAATTCCATAGGAAATTTAATCGATCTATTACAAACATAATACACTTATTCCTTACTTTTTAGGTCCTTTTGAAAAATGGTGAGCAAATGGTAGGTGAGTGAAGTTTGGTTGTGTGAAGTTGGTATGATTTTGAGAAATATAAGCATCCAACATTAAGCTGCATTTTTATTCCCTTTGGCTTAAACTAGAAATGACATAGAATAACCTTTATTTGTGCGACATCAGTTCATTGAATTTTCGATTTCATAATCGAAGAATAGCGGATAATTCAGATTCCTTGTCACCGCTTGATCTCGAAGTATTGATATATACACTGTGAGTGGATGATTATTCTATCATTACTTTATTTATCTTCTTTTCTTAATTTCTTAATTTATTTGCGATACTATGAGTATTAATTTATTGAGACTTTCGAAAAATTTAAGATATTTCGGACATTATGAGATTTATTTGAACGTGATATGTATTCTTATGAGATTTTAAATGTTATGTTTACTTTTAATTGACTTGCCTTTGAGAGATGATTTTGATGATTTGATTCTTGTCTTTAAGAAATGTTTTTGTTGATATACACATTTTTATTTTGAGATATGATTTTGATGTTTTACGAATTTTATTTTGAGAGAAGGTCTTGGTGATTTATAGATATTTCATTTTGAGAGATGATTTTGATAAAGATTGGGATCAAACCCGATCTCAGAGTGTTGTGGAAGGCCATGTGTACATGTGTAGTTTAGATTTAGGACATGGCCGACGTCGATACGTAATTGGTCAGGATTTGATATAGTATTTTAGAGAACGACGATACGTAACGTCTTAAAATATAAATATTTACATAAATGTGTCTCTCGACAGCAATACGTAATGCCCTAGATACCAAACTTTTCACAGAGATATTTGTTTTATGACTATATTAGTTGGAACTTGTTTTGGTTTTATCCACAGTTTCATATAGAAATTTGCTTTGAGATGATACTAATTTTAATCGTTTTGGTTATCACTAGATTTTGATTTATATTTTGACACGTATGTTTTCTTAATTTATAGTATACACTCACTGAGTAATTCTAAACTCACCCCTATACTCTTCAATTTTGCATACTTGACTTCTAATGAGCTGTTTTTGACACCACTGGAGACATAAGCTAAGGAGAGGACACATATTGCGGTCACTGAGACATTTATAGAGTCTTTTGTTGGGTCATGTCATAGGAGATTATGTATAAATTATATATAGAGTATTCTATTATAAAATTTGTATAGTTTATTTCATAACATGTGTTCTTCACAACCTCTCATTATATATAAATATATATACTTTATAATTGACACATTGCCCTTATGTGATGATGTGATATGTTTATAAGAGACATATAGATATGTCTTTAGTTAGATGAAGAAAAGACTAGAGTAATAAGATAATTTATCACATGTTAATAATATTTTTAGATCTGAGATAAAACTGTATCCTTTAAATGCTAACTTATATTTTAATTTATAAATCCACCAAATTATACACTAAAAGGGTGCTTTAGAATTACATTATACAACGTCTTTAACAATTGAAAAAAATCTACCAAAAAAATCAAATTAAATCATATACACATAATCTTCATCCAAATATAGGAAAACGAAAACCTTTTTTGAGTCGACAAATGGGGGAATTAAAAGGACATTGAACTAAACAAGGATAGGAAATAAGTGGTCATAAGGAATAACTATGTATCAGTTACCAAACAGCCAGCATGATATTATATGGCTTTATTGGCGTGTGCCTCTTTAGGGCTTCAGTTCGGAGCTATAAAATGCACCATGGTGTTGTCTTCGGGCGTTCCTCTTTGGCATCGGCTCGTTTTTTGTTTTGTGTTTTTTTTTTATTGTGAAATGATGAAAGTGAATGCAATGGTGATGATTAATTCATCTGATAAAAACATATTCGCTACGTTCTTTCTGATTCACATCTGGGTTTTTTTTGAGAAAGTATAATACATCATCTAAATGATGAAATCGGAAAATCTTAGGACACCTTCCGACACAGTAACAGCCTACTGTGTATGAGAATGATTTTCAGTTCTGATACTTGATGATTTTTTATTTTGTATTTGTATTTGTCAAATTGTTTTATGTTTTATATGTTATTTATCAAGGTTCGGGAATATGAGATAAAAGCTTTTGAAGCACATCAAGCGTTTGATAAAATTCCTAAACGGGTGGTGCCACCATATTAATTCTTATATCCACGATTTTGATCAAATAGTTGTGTATTCTGCATATAATTCCGGTGCTTACGAAAATTTGTGCTGAAACCTGTGTGAGCAGAAGATCAAAGATGCACAGTTCGAACACCAATGACCAATTGCCTTTCATGTTTCATCGGCGAATCTCAAAAGATTAAGCAATAATAACGATTGTTTCATGTAACGATATTATGTCTCCAAGGGAAAAGGAATAAATTCTGGATGAGTCACTTTCAGAGATTCTTAACCGGCACCGTAACCGCGATCATCCTCGTCTCCTTCCCTCTTCACATCGCAGCTCCACCTTCTCACCCACTTCGCTTTGCAGTGATTTGTTCTCTTTTCCCACCATCAAAGTTGAGACATTAGGGCTGGAAGCACAAGGACGAATGCTTTTTGTTCTATTTTGTCTCTTTAATTTTCATGATTTCCGCCTGTTTGTATAAATGCCTGAAAGAAAGTAACTATCCCTATACTTAACCAATCAGGTTGCTTTAAGGGCATGTTCAATGCAGCCTCCACAAATTATTTATGGGTTTCCATTGTAAAAAAGTACTACAATGCACAAGCATAGGGCTATAATTGTTCTTGAGCTGGTCTACGTCGTTTGATAAATGGCATTTTTTGTTTGTACAAGGAATTATGATTCCGGATAGGTTACAATTTGCAGATGGGTTCTTTGTTTTACAATTTGCAGATGGGTTCTTTGTTTTCTCACTTTCTGTAATGATGGTGTTATTTTCCCTTGAGCAGAGTAAATTTTCAAGCTTGATAGTCTTTAAAATGATAAAGACTTTGTTCCCCTTGTGAAGTATGGATTGTCATTTATGACAGTTTAATTTTCTTCAGTATGAGTCCTAGGATTGGGAAGAAGGCAAAGAATATACTATATATAGAGATATGTGCAGCTAGTTTTATAAGGGTAATTGGCAGCGGTAGTTGATATTTTGCATACACTTTCTTGTAAATTATGTTGTTTGTTTTTCTATTTTAGGTATTGGAATTCCCAACTGAAAAGGTTGGCGGATCTAAGCAGTTGAAGTGCAAAGGAATTGGGCTAGAGCTCACTATAACTCAACCTGATGATTGGCATCTTCACCTCCACGATGGTGACCTTCTTAAAGCTGTTGTCCTCACAGGTTATCTTACTTTAATGGCATTGTGCTTTCATGGGTTAATTGTGATACCGAATTTAAAACCTCCATTTACCACCGCAGCTGCTGCTGTCGATTGTCGCTTATCAAGAATCCTTCATTCCATCTTGAAAGCAATGCCTACTAATTGTAGGCGCTGATCTGAGGTATGATGCTGAGTTGGTGATGAAATTAGTTCCAACTGCTTTTGAAGGTTCATGTTGGAATTACGTATGGTTAAATTTTCCTCTTCCAAAGCTTTCAACTTATCATGTAGCATGACTAGTTGTGATGCCACTGGATCAGGTGTCTGTTCATTGCTTGAAGCCATGAATGATTAAGCTGCGAGTATTTGTAGAATGAAAGATCTTCGTCTGCAAATTATCGCTAGGGCCCCACGGTGGGCGCCAAATTGTAGGCGCTGATTTTCACCGAGGCCTACAATTGAGATTTAGTAAGGAGGGGGGCACTGGCGATCCTGCAAACAAAGAACGTAGAGTGAGCGGGAGTAGACTGCCCACCGGTGTGGTGGGTGCCGGGGGCACTCCGACGCCCAAGTCAGTAAAGAAGACGAGTTGTAAGTAATGGAAAAGCAAGGTTAGAGATTGCCTTGATTCCCGTGTACTGTCTTAAGGGTGGTAGATGTGAGAGATCCTGAGGGTTATCGAGACGATCCCCCCCTGTGGCCTTGTGATCCCTTATCTTTATAGACCACCTGATGTGGGGTCTTTCTTCCACCCGTTGGAATCACTGTAACTGATCATTTGATGAAGGTATTTACCTCTGGTAACTGATGGCTTTGATGATGATGTTTATGTTTTGTAACTGTTGGCTTTAATGGTCATCTTGAGCTGATAAGTCAGTGGTGATGGACCTGATTTCGATTGTTGGCCCTGGATCTGTGGTCTCGCAGTTGGCCCAGAAGGGAAATGTCGGTTTTACCCTTGGGCCCAATTTTGGCCCGTACACTAATAACTTCTTCTTTCCACTTAATGACACTTTTTTTGACAGATACACCAAGTCCTGATGAGATCAAGCTTGCTAGTAAATCCAACCTATGATCTGCTGTTCAGTAAGCCCACTATATATATAAGGCTATTTCACAATTGATATAGTCTCATTTGAACTTTGTCACCTGAAGCATAAAGTTTCTGGTAGAATTTTGCATGTGCTGCTAATGTCATAAGAGGAAATTTTGAAACTAACTTCTTAATACAATTGTGATATTTGGAATGTAAAATTGACTAGAATATGTAATCAACCTCTAGAGATGATTATGCACATTTGTTCTGATCTTAGAATCTCATAAAATCCCACGATGGAATATGGAAATCATATATTTTCATCATGGGGATGATACTTAAGGATTAGTACCTGTTATAGGCATTTGGAGGCTTTCTAATTTAACTAATAGTGCTTCAAAATAGAGAGAGATCACTCCCATATTTACTCTATCTTTTTGTCCTTCTAGTTAAAGTTAGAGTTTGAATGATGATGCATATAATTTTGACAGAAAAGTGGGGTTGTATTTGCTGTGAAGTTGTCTCCTGCTGATGCTACGACAAATTCTCAAGATGGTGTTGCAGATCTCTCTGAGAAATGTCTACCAGTTCTTGTGGAGATGGTTGAGCAGAATATGCCTTTGCTGGTAACTTTTTCTATATCAAACTATCTGGACTCCCTGTTTATACCTCTTTGGCCGGTGGGTGATGAATCGTTCCTTTTAATCTAACGGTGAATGGGTAGATTGCTTAATGCAAACATAGAGTGGATTTACATTACTGCATTGTGGTAATTTACTTTTTAATTACTGATGTTTACCGACGATTCATGGGAGGTTATAGATCCTAATGTTAACGTTTTTGATCGTGAGAAGTTCTTCAGTGACACTGTTTTGCAGCCTTTGATCTAAAGGCATCCGCAGTTAAAGGTTGTGACGACTATTATGGATGTTGTTGTGTGTTTTTTTTTTCCTTTTGGAGAAGCTTTATGTTTGTGAGTCTTGTAAAGAAGGTAAACCAAAATTAGTTTTATTTAGAGGTTTTCCATTACTGTTTCTATCACTTTTTCTCCTTTTCTTGCCTTCTTAGTTAGACTCCTTTTAGGATTTGTAGCATCTATTGTTATTCCACGGCTTCCAGTAGTCAAAAGAGATTCACTTTATGCGCCATTCAACGTCTCCCACACAAACTGATGAATGACTCAATTTTACATCTATGTATTGCTACCATTATAGAGTGTGGGTTTTATGTTTAAATTTACTTATTTATTTTTCAGTTATTGTTCATTCCATTTTCCTTTACAAACTTCTTGGTTAATAAGCCGTACTCCATTGTAATAAAGATAAATTTGTGACATGACAAAATTTGGCAGGATTCCTTGTAGCAGTCGCACTCATATTATAATTTTTGATGTTCCTGGATGACATGGTTTTTTCCAGACAAGATTTTCCATATAATGATTTTCTAATCCTCGGCTCATAGGCATTGAAATATTTTTGGTTTTCTATGTTAGTTATTAGAGTAAATTGGTCTTGTAGATACTTGTTGATTGTGTTACCTTTGCAGATGAATTATAGAAGTTCAATAGTGCCAGAACGTATAGATATTTAGTTTTCCTATTAATTTTTTTTTCCATGACCACATATACTCTTGTTTGTCATCTAGGGCAGGCTATTGTTTCAGCTGTGACTAGTGGAAGGGAAAAAAATATATTTTTCCTTGGAACTGATAGTGCTCTCATGAGAGAGGAAGAAAATAATGTGCCTGTGGAAGTGATGGTAATTACAATGCCCCTGTGGCGCTGTCACTATATACCTAGTCTTGTGCTTATCAAAGATTTCTGCAGATGGTACAACGATACATTTCCAAATTGATGCTGTAAAATAGTATATTTTGGTCTAAATATGTATCAAGTACAAAGTTTTTAGATGAAGTCATATAAGATTTTGTCAAAGACTTGGGGATGAAGCTTTTCCATTTTTGTATACACTGCTATATTGGACTTAGTTTTCACACGCATGCCAATGGTTTCTGATGGAAGCACCAGCCCTAACCATCTCACGGTTGATTCCCAGATCTTCATTCCCTAATTTCCTCCCTTTCCTCCTGCAGAAATCGCCCGTATTTATAATGTCTTGGGTTGATATAATCCACTTAACTGCTACCACAACTGCCCATCATCATTACAATATTCATAATTAAAACACACCAATACAACACCATATGCTAATAATAATAATATACTATAATTATATCTTAATTAATAGTGTCAATAGAAGCATCAATTTTAGCCCATTTGCTCAGCCTGGAAGTCCTTGGCCTTCCAATCTGCATGTGAACGGATCTCATCATGAGCTTCCTAGAAACACTTCGAAGATCAAATTGAGCAAGATTCCATCGAAGGTACTAGAGGCTCTCATTGGGAGATATCATCCCAATGTTTTGCAGGGAATACTCTTGATTGAATGGCAGCCATCCCTAATTCCGCACCTTTTACTGCAGTTATATGTGATAGTGTCTTTTTGTAGTATCCCGGGAGTGATCTTGGACGTGTCTTTATAAGTAAGAGATTTTCTCGATTAGTTAGGGGCCTTTTGGATGAGTCTGGACTCATATCAAATATAAAACCGTGAGGGATTATGGGATCAGGTTGTTGGGTCAATCTCTAGACCGCTTTTTGTCTTCGTCATATTATGAAATCCTTGAATGCTTCAAATTTTTTGTCATAAAAACTGGAAGTAAATGAATGCTTTAATATATTAAATCATTTAGCGCAAACAACCTATGGTTATATTGATTAATAATTGTCTGGTCAATTTTCTGTTCGTATTGGCTAGATTATTGTTTATTGAAAGAATGAGGCGATGGTGGCGGCCTGAGAAAAGCATTTTCCTTTACAGGTCCCCTCTTCATTTGTCAATGTGGAGCATCCATGTTCCAATTTTAAATTGCTAGACTAAAATAAAGGCTGACTTGAGTAGAATTGTCTTTACTCAACAGCTCATCATGCTATTATGTAACTCGTACAAAGAAGTTTGAATTAAAGATTTATTAAACATTTCATATTTGAAAACTTCAGCTGGCATTTGTTTATATTATATATATGATTTTATACTTGTATCATTTCTTACTATGATATATATATTTATTTATGTATGCATGTATTAGTGAATTATTAGTCAAAGTTATGTCTAGCTCCCACTACCAGGAAACTCACTCATCTGCAAACCCTGAAAATCAGATCATGGGCAGTGAGTTGGGGGACCTCCACCTACTCTATATGTTTAATCATTTTTTTATAAGTTATGATTTTTTTAAAAACATTTTTTGATTTCTTAATATGTTCAGTATACAATTTCTGGCTTTTTAGTATTTGTTTAATACTGTGTTAGAATGTGATTGTTGAAACTGGGGCCAAAAGTTGAATATCTCAGTGCAGAGACAATAAGAAGTCAACCATTGAAACACAGAATGTAACCAATAATTGGATTCTGCATATCTTGTCTGAAAGTAGAATTTACAAAGTAAACTGCTTTGGAACTTGGTGGGATTCTTTTGCTGATACTCAAAGCCAGCATTGTGATACAGTCTTTTCCATTTTTGGCATACAAATACAGCCAATCATCTATATTTTTGTTTCCAACTTTTGTAGAAATGGGTATCATAAGAAAGAAAGCATGGTTTCCAAAGAGTTTTATGCTTTTCTTAGTTCTGTTTTTCAGAATCCATTTCTCTACAGGGTCTGATTCAATCTCTCCAGGACAATCTCTTTCAGGGAACCAAACATTAACCTCTGAAGGTGATATGTTTGAACTGGGATTTTTCACACCAGGCAATAATTCTCAGAAATACTATATTGGCATATGGTATAAATGGTTGCCAGATAAACCAGTAATTTGGGTGGCAAATAGAAAACAGCCGGTCTCCAATCATTCTTCTTCAGAATTCAAACTCTTGCAAGATGGAAATGTAGTGCTACTCTACCAAAGTGGGGCTGCAATATGGTCAACGAATTCAATGTCGAAGGTTTTGAATTCTACAACAGCAAAGCTTCTTGATAGTGGAAACTTTATTGTAGCAAATACATTGGAGTTGTCCAGTGTAATCTGGCAGAGTTTTGATCACCCAACTGATCATTGGATCCCTGGCAGCAAACTTGGATACAATAAGCTTAGAAATGAAAAACAAAGCCTAGTTTCCTGGACCAACCCTCAAAATCCAGCACCTGCATTGTTCTCTGTTGAAGTTGAACAAAATCGGACGAGCCATTTGCACTTTGGAATGGTTCTGAGCAGTACTGGTCTAGTGGGGAGTGGACGGGGAAGATTTTCACTTTCGTTCCTGAAATTCAGTCGAATCCTTATGTCACAAATATCACCTATGTTTCCAATGAGAATGAGAGCTATTGTACTTATGCTTCTGCTATCCCTAATGCTTTTACTAGATTTGTGCTTGATTACTCCGGGCAATACAAGCAATATGTATGGCGAAAAAATTTCAGGCAGTGGACGCTCCTCTGGACTCGACCAACACAACAGTGTGAGATTTATGCTTTCTGCGGGCCATTTGGCATCTGCAATCAACAGAGTGAGACTCTTTGTGCTTGCATTCAAGGATTCGAACAAAAGATTCCCAAGAATTGGGATCTGGGAGATCATGGAGATGGATGTGTTAGGAGAGTTTCTTTACAATGTAATGGTGGAGGAAAGGATAAGTTTCTTGTGATGCCCAACATGCGCTTGCCAGGGAATTCACAGTCTTTAGCAGCTTCAACGGTTGAAGAATGTGAATTATCATGCTTGAGCAGCTGTTCATGCAATGCTTTTGCTTTTGGTAATAGGTGCTTGATTTGGACAGGAGACCTCTTCAATCTACAACAGCTCAGATCAAATGAGAATGGGACAGATTTTCATCTTCGGATTGCGGCATCTGACTGGACTGGAACTAGAGGTAAAGCTAAAAGAAATACCACTTTGATTGTTGCCACAGTAGTGTCGGGCTTCTTTGCTCTTCTTGCCATTGTCCTGGTAATTCTGTGGAGGAGACGCTCAGCTGGCTTGTTTGAAGCAGTGGGAGATTCATTGGTGGTGTTCAAATACACGGAGTTAAGAATTGCAACAAAAAACTTCTCAGACAAACTTGGAGAGGGAGCTTTTGGTTCTGTTTTCAAAGGAACATTGCCCAATTCAACTGTCATAGCTGTTAAGGAACTCAAAAGTCTGACACAAGGTGAGAAGCAATTTGCACGGAAGTGAAGACCGTTGGATTGATCCAACATATTAATCTTGTTCGTCTAAGGGGAATTTGTGTAGAAGCTTCAAAAAGATTTTTAGTGTATGAATACATGTCTAATGGTTCTTTAGAATCCGTTTTATTCGAAAGAGTGCAAACATTCTAAATTGGCAGAGCAGATATAAATTGTGATTGGGGCTGCTAAAGGACTGGCTTACCTACATGAAGAGTGCAGAGACTGCATCATACATTGTGATATCAAGCCTGAGAACATATTGTTGGATGCAGAATACAACCCGAAAGTGGCTGATTTCGGTCTTGCAAAGCTCATTGGCAGACACTTTAGCCGGGTTCTAACAACCATGCGAGGAACCAGAGGTTATCTAGCACCAGAATGGATCTCAGGTGAGCCTGTCACTCCAAAAGCTGATGTTTTCAGCTATGGAATGATGCTTTTAGAAGTTATATCAGGAAGGAGAAATAGAGAGCCATTAGAAGAAGGCTTCGATGATTATTTTCCTCTTCGGGTTGCTAATACAATTTACCAAGGAGAAAATGTTGTTGCCTTGTTAGATGACAGATTGGAAGGTGATGCCATGGTAGAAGAGCTGACTAGAGCTTGCAGAGTTGCTTGTTGGTGCATTCAAGATGATGAGAAGGATAGGCCAACGATGGGGCAAGTCGTTAAAGTTCTAGAGGGAGTTGCAGAAGCAGGCATATCTCCAGTCCCTCGGTTACTCCAACGCCTTGCAGAAGATTCAGCCAAAGACATTGTTTGTATGGAAAGTTTTTCTACATCTGATCATTTTTGAACATGAAACAAGAAATTCTATATTGAGTTTCATATTTGGTGGTACTTGACAGCCTATTTTCTTTCCAATGAGTGTTCGTATTCTGCATCTTTGTGATGTTACTACTTAATAGTGTAAATTAATAACCAAATAGGACATATATGCAATATGCACATGGGAGAATGAAAGGGAATGTACAATAGTTAGAATAACTTGACGTTTTCAAAGGTATTTTTTATTTTCAGTACTTGTATTTTTCATTCAATTAGTAATATGTATACATGTTAATTATAGGAACATCGATTGTTCATTTTCACCTCAATGCTTGTTGGGATCAAAAATGAAAAACTTGGATGCAATCAATATCAGGAGTTACCTGTTACATCTATTTTTCTTTCTAGAAAGTTCTTTGGCATTGTTCATGACAGAGACATATTTGGTGCATCTTTGATTCTGACGGATCAGAAAGGAGACATATTAAGCTTTAAGAAACAAATTTGAAAGACAATTACCCGTTTACCGAAAAAGGATCAGTTAGAATATGGAAAATTTAGATGTGCAGTGCAAACATTCAGTTAGAAACTTGGACAACTATCTCAGTCATGCATTGTGAGGTTGGATCTTTTTCCCTTGGATTCATTGAATTTATTTGAGATTGAATGCAACAATAGATTCTATACAGGTTAAATAAGCTTAAATCTCTGACTTGTTCTGATGCCATAGCGAGGCCTAACTATGAGACAAAAACAAGTTACTTACTGCTTCATCCTGCTGTCGCCTTAGATTAAGAATGTGGCGATTCACTTCATCCTTTCTTCGCTTTACATCATCACATTGCTCCCATTAAGGACTTGTATCTTTCCTACAACCTCCAAATCTTGTTTCACAAATTCAATTTCAACGTCCCTTGAGGACGTCGTTTGGTGGTATAGGACTCATGACCTCATCTTTAGATCCTAACTTCGAATCCGGGAGTGAGTTTCTTATAAGAGTCTGGAACAGTAAAGGGTTTTACCTACTCCGCTTAAATTCTGAAGGAGTGATTTGGCGGCGGAATTTCCAATACAAAATATGACTTAGACTAATTAGCAGTTATATTGCAAATTAACCAAATTTAGGGGGGTAAAAAGGGACAGTAAAAATTGAACTTGGAAATAGACTAAAATAAATGCATAACTGCTCATTGTTTATGCTGCAAATTAGAAAGCAAGTAAAACTGATGTGGAATCTCGCTTCTATTGGCTAACTTATTCCTCGGAAAATATGGTGGGGACTCTGCCCTCCGTCAATTTCTACGATTTAGCTTCACAAATTAATTTTTACGATTTTATTTTTATTTTACTTCTATATTTAAAAACAAAGGAGTTGCCACTGTGCTACGTAACTCTTGCAACCTCTGAATTGTTAGAGAAAAACAGAAACAAAACTTCCAAAAAATGACATGATTTTGTTAGTGTAATCAATATTCTTAAGAAATTAATGTCCTTACTACTGTTATTGTTGGGTTTTAATGTCAATATTCCTTGAGGATTCATACAAAGTATGAACCAGAAATTCAAGACAATAATTTAGTATTTCTGTAACAAAACGTATTGTGAAGAATTTTATTTTATTTTATTATTATTTTTTTAAATTTATGAGAGACGGAGAAGCATGAATTTTTGAATATATTGAATTATGAAGTTTTACAATATTTATATATCTTAAGCAACATTTGACACAACCTGTTGTGATTCTCTGATCACTCTAGAGTATGTTTGAAAAAAAAATCGAAACTTTATATTATTACAAGAATAGATTACAAGTATTTGAACTTTACAAACACCTTCACTCTCTAACACTCTACCAAGCTTTCTACACTTGAAACTTGCTGATTTGGGATACTTTAAGCTCAAGAATGAGCTCTGTATTTATAACCAATGTTTGGCTCATATTTTCAACATTTATACCGTATTTTCCACCAATCACTCCCTAATTTCATGGTAATTGCAATTTCCACCGAAAGTTGTCTTGGCAGCTTATCATGGATGTCTTGCATGGCAGTTGGATCATGGCATGAAGCTTCCTCATGTAGCATGCAGCTGGATCTCACAATTATCCCCCTCCAGCTGCGTCTGAAAAACAATTGTCATCTGACAGCTATCCCACCTATGTATCTGCACATTTCTATCTTGTCTCGAGTAACCACTTTTGTTAACATGTCAGCTGGATTCTCATATGTATGGATCTTCACTAGTCTCAGCAGTTGTTGATCCATCATCTTGTTAGCGATACAATCACATAATGGATTTTGATGATGCAACGAGAGTGAAGTCTTCGGCGCGCAAAAGCGAGACAATACAAAAAGATATCAAAGCACACGATGGTGAAGAGCGAAGAATGTGAAGACTTACATACAATGAAAATTTTATATGAAGTCTTAGCTTAGAGCTCTATTTGTAATGTGATTTGAATATTCAAGTGCGTAAGCTCATTGGAAACATGCTCATTCACTTAGATGCATTAGGTTCATGTATAAAATGCATTAAAACCTTCATATTTACATTTTTGGTACATAGAATGGCATACCGGTCCATTACTGGTGTCCATACCGGTGAGATACTGAGTTTTGCATGCTTACTGGAACCAACACGGACCTTGTCGGTCCCATATCGGTGAACCTGAGGATTACATGGCTATTGGAACCTGCACAAACCAAACCGATCTCCATACCGGTCCAATACCGGTGAGCCTAACGACTAGTTCCTTTATTGGAACCGGTATGACCTAAACCGGTCACCATACTGGTGACCATATCAGTCGAGCTCTTCATTGTACACACATACTGGAACCGGCAAGGACCAAACCGGTCACCATACCGATTAACATACCGGTGTCCATACCAGTCTAACGGCTAGTTCTTCAAAGGGTAATAAATCCATTGAAGACCGGCATACCGGTGTCAGAGACCGGCATACCGGTCTTAGAAAGAGCTGTGGGGGCTTGTTCATATTTTACTATAAATTGAAGCCCCAATTCATTTTTGCCTTAAATGAGACATAATACACAACCTTCATATCATCTCATAGAGCAAAAACAAGAGTGTTTATAAACCTTCATAATCATATACATTCATACATCAAGCTCACACACACTACACATTCTTATACACTTGTAGTGAGTTTGGATTACTTGGGTAACTAACTCACACAATCTTCTTTATCATTATGAGTGCCCAAGTGTGTTTTACAACTTCTTTATACAAAACACTTGCGGTTTGTGGAATCTCATTATTTGGGTAATTGTAAAGGTTTTCGAGTGAGCCTACGTAAAAAACTCAAATTGTAAAGGTTTGGAGTGCACCTTGCGTAAAACTCTTGGTTGCGAGTGTGTTGGGGTTGCTGCTCAGAGCGCCAATCCGGACCGTATTTATGTCCGATTCATGAATACAAGCATCCCCATTTTCCATAATATTACTTACTTAATGGTTGCACCTCTTGTTTTTATATACGTATTAGATCTGATTACGATTAGATTGAAACTAAATATGGTTTAGTGATATGTATATATTAGACAAAGGCTTGATAATATATAATGCAGTACACAATTACAAAGCTAGTTTGTAATTGACATTGGGAAGTGTCACTGCTAAATGTATATTATCAAATATTGTTCCTGGTTAAGATTCACTAACACGGGTCGATTAGTAAAATCTATTGAGACCAGTACATGTCGTATATCGAGACTTGGTCCGATGGTTTATCCCAATGAACCATGAGTTTAGGGAGACCATATAGACGTGTAGGTGTTTATAGTGGATAAACACTGAACGACTCACCGAAGATTCTTAATGGATGGTACACCAACGTCAATAAGAATCTTCTCGGGTTGAGTAGCATAGTGGTCCTTCGACTTGAGACCACTGTGGATGTATGAGACATCCTTCACACTTAGATGGCAGTCATGTCACCGATCTATTTAGATCAGACCTCCGCTTGTTCGTTGGGTGTGGACCGATCCTCAGGATATCCTGTGTGTGTCAAGATAGGATCCGTCAGTTCTGCGTACATAGCCTAGATAGTCCATATGTGTTTAGCAGTATGTTAAATCTGTGGTCACAGTATACTTCGGAAGTAAGTTCCGAATGTTATTTAGAGATTGCTAATAGATACGTCGACGGGATAATACCTATAGAGCTTTGACTTTTACATCTATATCTCTGGTATTATCCGGATATCTGTGACAGAGGGATTATACATATGCAATGACCTCGACCTATATGATTTAGTGAGTTTATCCGTGATCATCATAATTTACGGGTGGGTAAATTATGGACACGAAATTGAATCTCGTGACGGATATGCCTGAATCTAGAGAGTCTCACTAGTGAAATATACTCGTAGAGCACTAGGGCAACATTTATAAATAATATTGATTATTTATAAGTCGTTTAAAAGTTAAACGCAAAAGTGCATGTGTAGGGACCCAATAGTCATTTCTTAATTTTTTTTTTGTGTATTTACATTTAATGATAGATTTTATCAAATACACATTAATTAATTATCAAATTAAGATATTTGACTTATATTATAAATATATATGTATTTGATATTTAATGTAAATATAATACATATATTTAATATATTTGTATTTAAATAATTATTTAATTATTTAATTGTTAAATGATTAAATTAATTAAGATACAAATATCCTAAAGTTGTGATAATTGTTGAGATGACTTAAGTTGCAATTGTTGACTTAGTTGAATAATTCATTAAAGTGTAATGATTTAGAAAACAAGTTGACAAGTTGTAAATTAAATGAAGCAAAAATAAAATATCTAGATTTTTCTTCCACCAAGATCGGCCAAGGCTCTTTTTGGGTAAAGTATATATTGTTTCATTTCATTTTAGGGTTAAGAAGTTCAAATACACAAAATAAACATAAAAGAAAGTTGAGAGAAAAGCTTGAAGGCCAAATGAGAAAAGGCTTGAAAACTTGGATTTTGTAAGTCTTTCTTTAAAGCTTTCAACATGGAAATTATTTCTAACATGCTTGGCATCATTGTGTGTTGCTTTGATGTTCTTTCTTCTATTATAGTTTGTTTTTATTTGGTTGAGAACTTGTGTGAAAAATTGATGCATGTAAGTGAGCTTAAACTTGTTTTAAAGCTTACTTTTGATTCTTTGAAAATCAAAGTTGCCATTCTAGAGTTAGTAAGCCACTCCTTGGTGACCTAGAATTGTTCTAGAGTTATTTCAAAATGGTGAGACTAGATTGGTGAAGTATTGAATGGATTAAAGTGTTGGATTTTGTAAATTTGGTGAAATTGGACAATTTGATGGAATTGAAAAATTAGGGTTCATAACCCACTCCAAATTTGGGGATTTTCATATATGTGATGTATTATGGTATGAATATGATGTATGTACATTTATGGGTTAATTGGATTTGATCTTGACATGTTTTGAACAAAAGGGACCAAAATACAATTACTTAAAAATTTGGGGGTTGTCACGACAATTAAGGAAAAATTAGGGATTTGTGTTTAATCTAATTTTGATGCATTAGATGTGTTGAAAAATATTTTAGAAATGATTTAGAATCATCCAAAATTATATTTGATAATTTTTGGGCTAAAATAATCAATTTACAAAGTTTGGGGTAATTTGGTAATTACTAAGAAATTTGATCTCTTGTGTAATTTTTCAGAATTTGATAATTGGATAATTAAATAAATAAGTTTATTTAATTGATCCGAGAAAAATTTTGAAATCGAAAAATTTTGATTGTCCACTATTCCGCTGAGTTACCGATATTCCCTATAAAACCCATCAGAGTGAGCCACAGAAACTCGTTATTAGTGAAAAGGTTCAAGCGCGGGTTGAGGTAGTGGTCGTAGGCATTGTTGGACGAACCACTATAAATCTCGGTGTCGTTTTCTCTATCCCTTAACTCTTTATATATTGCAAGTTTTATTTATTACATGTTTATATATTAGAAACTTGCATATAGGTTGTTTATTACAATAGAGAAAATTGACTTTAAGCATTAATTGGTAAAGAAGCTTAAAATAGGCAAAGATTTTTATTTCCGCATATTTTAGCCGTAGCCCAATTTACCCCCTATTGGGTATAAAGTTTGGTTTATTGCTATTGCTTGTAGGAAATTTCATACCTCGCGTATCCAATGATAGCGAATATCGATGTACTTCGTCTGGGAGTGATACATTGAGTTCTTGCTCAAGTCCAAGGCACTCTGACTACCACAATATATCTTATATCCTGTATGTTTGATCCCTAACTCTTAGAGAAAATACTTTATCCATAATATTTCTTTTCATGCTTCTGTTGTTGTAATGTACTCAGCTTCTGTTGTGGATAATACAATACACATCTGCAATCTTGACTGTCATGACACAGCTCCCCCTGTAAAAGTATAGATGAAATCTAATGTAGATTTCCTACCATCAAGATCTCCTGCCATATCTGAATCTATATAGCCTTCCAAGATTGGATCAGCTTCCCAGCAACACATGCATAACTTTGATGTACCCTTGAGGTACATTAGAATCCATTTGGCCGCCTCACAGAGTTATTATCCTGGGTTAGAGAGAAAATGGCTCACTAAACCTATTGCATGAGCAATATCTAACCCGGTACATACCATTGCATACATTAGGCTTCCAACTGCTGAAGAATATGGTATTTGTCACATCTCATCTATCTATTTCTTGGATGATGGGCACGAACTCTTGCTCAGTTTGAAATGGTACGCTAGCGGAATGCTGATTGGTTTGGCTTTCTGTATATCGAATCTCTTGATTATCCGTTCAATAAAACTCTTCTTTGAAAGCCACAACCTTTTATTTTGTCTGTAATGAACTATCTCTATTCCCAAAATCTGTTGAGCTGGTCTTAATATTTCATGTCGAAAGACTTAGAGAGTTCATTCTTCAGCTGGCTGATCTTCGCTGCTTCTTAACCAACAATCAATATGTCGTCCACATATAATAGAAGAACAACAAAATTTTCATTTGGAAACTTTTGAATGTATACACACTAATCTGTTGTAGTTCTTTTGTAGCCTTGACACACCATGAATGATTCAAACATCTTATACCACTGCCTCTGTGCTTGCTTGAGCCCGTACAAGCTCATTTTCAGCTTGCAAACAAGGTTCTCTTTTCCTGAAACCTTGAAACCTTCAGGCTGCTCCATGTAGATTTCTTTATTTAGATCACCATGAAGAAATGATGTCTTAACATCCATCTGTTCAAGCTCTAAGTTCAATTTGGCTACCAATCCTAGGATAGCTTGGATTAAAGCCATTTTAACCACTGGTGAAAATATTTCATCAAAATCAATTCCCATTTTCTGTAGGAATCCTTTGAATACTAGACGGGTTTTGTGTTTCACCATATTTTCGCTATCATCTTTCTTTAGCTTGAACACTCATTTGTTTTTCACTGCCTTCATGCCTTGCAAGAGCTTGACTATCTCATAAGTATTATTTTTCTGTAGAGATTTCATTTCATACTGTATTGTGTGCATCCATTTTTCTTTATCTTTATGAGATACAGCTTCGTTGAAAGTTTCTAGATCCCCATCGTCATTAAGTAGAATGTATTCAAATCCTAAGTATTTGGATGATAGAATCCGGCCTCGCTCAGATCTTCGTACTGGAGGTTCACTGGTTTCTGGAGGTCTATCGTCAATCAGATCTATGGATGATCCTGTAGGATCTGATGGAGCGGGTTGCAGATCCCATTACACAACACCACCTTCCTCCCCTGGTTCTGCTTCTGGAATATTAAATACCCTATCATTATCTATGGCCACTCATGTTGGTGGTGGAGCTGTGTTTGGATTTGCATCAGTTTTGTTGACACTGAAATTAGAAGACATCTTGGGATTTTCAATGTCTTCTATTGTTTGGTCTTCAAGATACAATACATCTCTGCTTCTAATGATATTATTTTCCTCTGGGTCCCATAGCTTGTATCCAAATTCCTCGTCTCTGTAGCCTATAAAAATGCATGTAGTAGTCCTTGCATCGAGATTCTGCTAAGCTCATTTGATACATGTGCAAAAGCTAAAAATATGAATGTTCTAAGGTGAGAATATGAGGGATTCTTATCAGACCACACTTTCTCCGAAATTTCAAAATTCAACGGTATAGATGGTGATTTGTTGATCAGATAGCAGGCATCACAAATGGCTTCTCCCCAGAATGGCTTTGGCAGCTTAGCTATGCTGATTATGCTTCTGATTTTCTCTATAATAGTGCGGTTCATTCTTTCAGCGACACCATTATGCTGTGGAGTACGTGGAACAATCCTTTCATGTCGAATCCCATGACTTCTGCAATAAGCATCCTACTATTTGGAAGTGTACTCGTCTCCATTGTCTGAGCGAAAGCACTTCATATTCTTCCTTATTTCACGCTCGACCATGACATTGAAACAGTTTGAAATAATCCAGGACCTGATCTTTTGATTTCAGAAAATACACCCATATCTTCTGAGAAGCATCATCAATGAAAGTCAGAAAGTATTTGTTATCGCCTAGTGAATTCATCTCCAAGGGACCACAAATATCAGAGTACACCAGACTGAGTAACTCTGATTTTCTTGTAGGTAAAAAAATGAAAGAGACTCTATGTTGCTTACCGAAAAGACAGTGATTGTAAGGATCTAGAGTAATATTTTTGGAGACAAATATTAGATCCTTCTTTGTCAAGGTAGACAATCCTCTTTCACTCATGTGACCGAGTCTCTAGTGCCACAGATTTTGAGAAGCCTCATGTTCAGCTACATTGAAGTTTTCTACACATATCTTCACACGAGTCTTGTATAAAGTACCATATATATGTCCTCGAGTGATGACCATGACACTTTTATTATTCTCCAAGTGCCATTGCTAAAGTGGCTAGCAAAGTCCTGTTTGTCAAGGGCTACCCCCGAGAGTAGATTGAGTCGAAGTTCTGGAACATGTCTCACCTCCTTAAGGGTTTTCGTATACCCTGTATTTTTCTGCAACTGAATTTCACCAATTCCCAGTATTTGAGAGGAACTAGTATCTCCCATATTCATTGCTCTAAAGTCTCATGTTTTGTATGTTGTGAAGAAATCTTTATGAGAGGTGATGTGGTAGGATGCTGTAGTATCCACCACCCACTCAACATCTTGAGTTGCGGTGTGAAGGCATGCTTCTTCCTGGATGAAGCATATAGCTACATCTCCTGAGTCAACTACTAGTGTCTCTGCCTCATTATTCTTTGGATGGGAATTACCTTGACCATGATCTCGTTGTAGCTTTCGGCAATTCTTATTTAAGTGGCATTATATACCACAATGATAGCACTTATAGGTAGACTTTCTTCCTATGTGGATTTACCTCTGCTTTTGCTTATACCTCTCCCTCTACCTCGATTTTTATCTTGTTGTCTTCCTTGATTCTCCGTGACAAGAGCTTGTGTCTGATATGTGCCTACATATTTTCTTGTGGCCTCCTCATTTGACAAGGTATCTTTTACCATAAGCATGGTAAGTTTGCCTCCTGAAACTAAATTACTGATAGTAACCACCAATATTTCCCAGATATCAGGAAGATAACTGGGTGGTAAGAGAGCTTGAAATTTATCTCCCAGTTGCATATCTACTGCAGACAATTGGTTCACTAGTCCGTGAAGCTCATTGAAATGTTCTGCAATGGAAGTTCCACTTCGTAGCTTCAGGTTCACCAAACGCCTCATTATTAAGAATTTATTCTGAGCTGTCTTATCCTGGAACATGTCTTATAGCTTTATCCATATTTTGTAATCATTTGTATCCTGTGCTACGTAGTGGAAGACACTATGGCCGATCCACTATCTAATCTGACCCATAGTTCTGTTATTGAGTTTATTAAAGTCATACTCTTTAACAGATTCTGGTCTCACTCCTTTCAACTCGATAACATCAAACAAATCTTTATAGTATAAATAATCTATCATCTAAGGTCTCCAAGAGAGTAATTGGTTGTTGTCGGCTTGATCAACGCACTAGAAGAAGAATCTTCCATTTTCATTTTAAGTTTAAAATAAAATATGATAAAATCGGGGCTGATTTTCAAAAATTGGAGGTCACCGTTGCGTCCAAAATGGTCAAAACTGATGGATTAGACACTTCGTTAGTCCAAATCTGACTCAGAGATTGATTTATAAATTTCTAAAACTTTTTGGACTAAAATATAAATTTCAGAGACTTTATGGGGCTCAGTGAAATTTACCAAGGTTACTGACGTGTCTGACACGTGGGACCTACTTGCTGACATGGCATGTGAGGTGGCAGCTGATGTGATTGCTAACGTGGCTAAAGTGGGACTGCCTTGCTGATGTGGAAGGTGATGTGGCTGGTGACTGGATGCTGATGTGTCACTGACTGGTGTTGACGTGGCGTGATGTGGTGATGACGTGGATGCCACGTGGTCGTCTTCAACCTGCGTCTGGAGCATGAGGCGCGTGGTGATCTTCACTCACCGGTGCGTGCAGGGGGTGAGGCATTTCTGGACGTCGATTTTGTCGCTGGAAAATACCACCGTGCTCGTCTCGATGTGAACTAACTGATGGTATCCTCAAAATTAATTTTTGACAACTTTTTAAAACTCGAATTTTCAGAATTGAGTTTCGTTCTTCGATTTTATGACCCCCAAAGTATAACCAAAGCTCTGATACCACTTGTTGTGATTCTCTGATCACCTAGAGAGTGTTTGAAAGAAAAACCGAAACTTTCTATTACTACAAAAATAGATTACAAGTATTTGAACTTTACACAAATATTCACTTTCTAACACTCTACCAAACTTTCTACACTTGAAGCTTGCTGATTTGTGATGCCTTAAGTTCAAGAATGAGCTCTGTATTTTATAATATCCCAAATTTTTCGGAACACTGCTGGAATATTTCCGAATTAAAGATAAGGATTTGGAACGGGATGATAATCGAAAATAAGAGTTTTATCAGTTGGAAAATAGATTGGAATATTTTAAAATGAAGATTCATAGCATTGGAAAACGTGTGGTTTTGAGAACCAGTTATGCGATTTCTGATTATATCAGTTATACGCGTAAAAGTTTCTTGCCTCGGCTATAAAGATACAAACGAACTCCGACTAAGCTAAATCTTGAACCATCAAACTCGTTTTTCCGAGACGAACAACTTTCATATTGAACACTTTTCGCAATTTACAGCAGAATGGCTTCAAAAATATGAAATTCTAGAAAGTTCCATGTCAGGGGCCTAATTATAATTCTCGGGGGTCTGAATGTAAATTTTCAAAACTTTTCTATAAATACCCTGAAATTTCTTTTATTTGCAGAAATTTCATAAGCTCACAAACACCCCCACAGACCCTATGGCCTGCCAGCCATTGTTCGTCGGCGTGATCGGCCATGGGGTGCACCGACACCCCCCACCTTGTGGTGGCCGGCGGCAGCCCTCAGGTCACCGGAAAATCACGATAAAGAGAAGGAAATATACGGTAATGGGTTAGTTGATCCCGGTACCTCGCTTCATTTCACGACCCAAGCCACTAGTCAAATCAAATCCCTCAAAGAGTACTACAAGGCTGCGGTGTCAGTTTTTTGAAACGACGTTTGGTTTCACGTGAATCGAGAGATGAAGATTCGGATGAATATTAACCCACGATGAACTGTAACTCCAACCAGAATTCCATTGATTCCAGTGCGTTCGTGGGATCGTTTGGAGTCCGTATATATCCTCGAAATCTCGGTAAGACCTCCCAGTAAAATCCGTAAATTTCAAGTTTTTCGTTAAATGTTCGGATGCATCCATTAGTTTCGTAGAGTAGCGTAATGATATAAAATGAATTGTTTGTGAATTAGTATATTGAATATGTGCTTTTGGTTGAATTCGAGTGAAAATAAAACAAGTTTGCTCGATCCGATGGAATATGTAAGTTTTGGGTAAAAGTGGCTTTTTGCGTATATTGATGTGTTTTGGTTTTGATGATAGTTATGAGTTATTTATGATATTACGAGAATGTTTGGATAAATCCGGGTAGATTCGGACGGTTCAGGACCCTTCCATAGCGTTTGCGGAAACTTTTTCGGAAGATTTTTCAAAATGCATAAACCAAGAATTTGGGTGAACTAGTGGCTTGAAATTGTTTGTAATTGTGTTATAAGACAATAGGAACTGAAAACATTGAAAATAGACTTAATTTGGTTGTTCCAGAAAGAACAAGGATTTTATCTTAAGCGGATAATATCGTAAATCACGATTCTGACGGCTTTTCGCCATTTGTGTTGATAGATGTGACTAAGACCTGAAGTGCTCATGAAGTCAGGTAAGTAACCCATGCGATGAGTTCTCAGATTATTCATTTCATAATTTTTTTTAAAAAAGTATATATATGTGTGTGTGTGTGTGTGTGTGTGTGTGTGTGTGAGGGGGACAATTGAAAGGTTTAGGATAGTTACAAGATAGATTTGAGAAAGGATTTCGAGATCGTGTATAGTTGAGTTAGTCGACCATCACAGGTATGGATTTTCGTTATTGCTATGATATGAAGTGAGTAGTTTAATGATGACAATATATGTATATATTGATGTGTCTTGAAATGGAATGTTCAAGAATAATGTTATGGTATGTATTTTAAAAAGATCGATGAATTAAATGGCTACATGCATGTATTGATACATGTAACTACATGGACTTGTAATGCTATGTGTATGTATGTATGGATGCAATGGTATGAACCTATATCGATATGAACGTATGTATATAAATGAATATGAAAAGGTATAAGTATATGAACATGTATTCATAAATGCACATTATGTTAATTTATGATTTTGATTGATAAAGGCTATGGTACTTGAATTCGAAGTAATACGTATATTCGTGTATTTCAAACATGTGTATATATGTGAGTGTTTGAATGACGTTTTAGACTGTTTGTTATGGATGTGCTTGTGTATGAGAAGTTGTGCGATGAGTTAGGTGTGCCATGATATGCATGCATGTATGTATGTTTGATTGGTTGATCTTCTCGTGGTCTAGTAGTCGAGTTGGTTAGGATTCCGTTCGGACGGCATTCATCTCATACCTATTCCAAAATAGGTAATGACTCATGTATGAGCATTGTATGCGTAAGCCAGCCATATGTTTGTATTATTGACAATGTGTTCTCTGGTATATTGATCGTTATGTGTGCTCCATGGTTGGCTACACGATGATTCATTTGTATGTGTTGTCTTGATTGTTAGATCCTGGATGCCTTGAGTGTTACGTATGATTGATTGTATGTGTATGTATGGTACATCCTGTGATATGTATGGATGATTTGAAACCGGTGTGAATGTCAAAGGTTATAAAGCGTGTTTTCTAAGTTGTATTAGTATATTATGGAAGTATATGTGTAAGAATTATGAAATTGTATTTGAAATTATATTTGTATGTATATAAGAAAAGTGTGCTACGACATGTGTGAATGCAAATAGACCCTAAGTGTTAAGCTATTATAAAGTTACCATGAATAAAGAGAGTTAAAGTAAGTTTGTTTTGGTATTGAAAATAGTTGTATCCGAATAGAAGAAAACTTGTTTGAGTTGCCGATTTGATGATATTTCAAAGGTGGATAGTTGTGATAAAAGTATATATGAATGACTTCATGTTTCATGTGATTGAAATGTATTTGATATTAAATAATGCACTCTATGGTATTCATGTTTTGCTTTATATGATTTGGATGTTAAGTATTAGATTAGCGCATATGTAGATATGTGAATATGAAAGCTTGACATGGTTAAGTATAAGGGATGGTAGCAAGATAATAAAATATGAACCTGCAACAATTTAGTAATCCCGATAAACTGCTTTTGATTAGTTGATTCAGAGGAAAAAGGTTAGGAAAATGTATTTGATACATTGGCATATGTATTGTATATATGTTTCGGACTTGGATGTCCACCTACCTAGGAATTGGATGAGATCCAATTGATCTTCGAGATCTACCTAGTTAAATATCATACAGCTTGTTGGCCAAAGTCAAGGTTGTGTGTTATTTAACGGGATCCTAGCCCACTAGGAAACTGGGTTTCCCGAGTACTCGACAGATGGTTGGAGGCTCGCCGAAAAAAAGTGGGAGGCTAGTATTGAATTTGCAATTTCATTCAGATACTTAGCTTTACACGCTTTCAAATCATTTCGTCAAAATTATTTTATTAGTTGGACTAATACAATGTTATTTTTCTTGTAACAGTTAGACTGTACCCAAAATATCGTTGACTAGATAGTTGGACTATTGTAGTCAAGATGACTGGAAAGGGAAATGTCCGAGATATTATCATGGACGAGAATGTCTTTAAGGGCACGAACTTTGCCGATTGGGAAATGAATCTAAGGATAGTCCTTGGAGCCGATAGGCTATTGTACACCATACAGACACCTCTTGGGCCTAAACCCACACCTGATCAGACACTTGAGCTGGAGCTTTGGAAGACTCACAGTGATAATTGTGATACTGTTAAGTCTATTATGCTTGCTTCAATGACTCAGCATTTCCGTCGACAAAACAGGGACTTGGATCATTATAACATGTTGGCGAGGTTGCAAGATCTTCACCGATCTAACAAGAGGTCGCAAAGATATGAGTTAGTTAAGAAGCTCTTCCGTTCACGCATGTCAGAAGGCATATCTGTTGAGTCCCATGTGGCACAGATGATTGCTGACATAGATGAGCTAGCTGCTATGGGGATAGTCTTTGAGGCTGAGATTACCATAGACATGGTCTTGCAATCTCTCTCCCGACTCCTGGAGACAGTTCATCATAAACTATAATTTGATGAACACTGATGATACTCTTGGAGAGTTATTGTCTACTCTCAAGGAAGCTGAGAAGGAGCTTCTCAAGGGCAACAAGCGCGAGGCACACTTTGCTTCGACATCTCAGACACCGAGGGCTGGGCCCAAGGAAACTAGAGGTATGAAGAAGAAGAGAAGCATAAAATAAAGGGCAATGCCAAATCGTCAAAGGCTTCCAGGAAGCCTAAGGACAAATCTCAGGATATTTGCCTCCAGTGCGGCAAGCGGGGTCACTGGAAGCGTGACTGCCGCGAGTACAAGGCGCTCCAGAAGGAGATAAAGGCGGGCAAGGCACCGGCCTCATGCATGTTTGTTATTGAAATAAACATGGCTACTTCTAGTTTTAAAAATTGGATTTTTGATTCTGGTTGTGGTACTCATATATGTACTGATGTGCAGGATCTGCAGATTAGCAGGAAACTGGCTTCAGGGGAGATTGATCTGCTTGTTGGAAACGGGACACCTGTTGCTGTTTTGGTCGTGGGCACTTTTGTTTTGGAACTGGCCTTGGGGCATGTACTTTAACTTAATGACTGTTATTATGTACCTAGTTTGACTAGGAATATTATATCTGTATCTATGTTAATCCAATGTGGGTATACTTTTGTATTTAGGAACACTGGGTGTTACTTATATAAAAATGATGTAGAAATTTACACTGCAGTTGTAAATAATGGTCTTTATATTTTGAATATAAATCTATCTCCAACATATAATATAACAAATAAAAGGCTCAAAATGAGTAACAAAGATGAAACTTATATGTGGCACTGTCGTCTAAGACACATAAACAAGACTCGGATATCCACACTTTCGAAGAGTGGGTACTTGGACGGATTTGATCCAAATTCATATGACGTCTGCGAATCTTGCTTATTAGGCAAAATGCCTAAATCACCTTTTAGCGGTAAAGGTGAACGCGCCACCGAACTGTTAGCCCTTGTTCATAGTGACGTTTGTGGGCCCATGTCTAGCCAGGCTAGAGGTGGATATGAATACTTCGTAACCTTTACGGATGATGCATCGCGTTTGGTTATGTGTATCTCATGAGACACAAGTCGGAAACTTTTGAGAAATTCAAAGACTTTCGACACGAAGTTGAAAAATAGACCGACAAGAGAATTAAGACATTACGGTCGGACCGTGGTGGGGAATACTTGAGCAACGAGTTTCTAGATTACTTGAAAGAATATGGTATTCTTTCACAGTGGACTCCTCCTGGAACACCGCAATTAAGCGGTGTGTTCGAACGGAGAAACCGTACTTTGTTGGACATGGTAAGGTCTATGATGAGTCGCACTGAGCTACCTATTTCCTTCTGGGGATATGCATTAAACAGTGCAATTCTTATTTTGAATAAGGTTCCGTCAAAGTCTGTTCAACAGACTCCGTATGAGATATGGATAGGAAAGAAACCGGGTTTCTCGTTCCTGAAGATTTGGGGATGCTGGGCATACGTCAAGCATTTGGAAGGTACCAAACTTGAATCCAAATCGGATAAATGACTTTTCGTAGGATATCCTAGGGAAACCAAAGGATATTACTTCTATCACCCACGAGAGAACAAAGTATTTGTTGCTCTACATGCGGTTTTCCTTGAGAAGGAATTCCTAAATGCAGTGGTTAGTGGGAGGAAAGTAGAACTTGATGAAAATCGTAGTGATACTGTTCCTGGCATAGAATCCTCAACGGAACAAGAACAGTCCATCCGGGACGAGACTGTACCACAATCTTCTATTACACAAGGACCGCGTAGGTCAGAGAGAGTCAGGAAACAACCTGAGAGGTATGAGTTCCTGATCTCACCTCATGTAGATTTTAATCTCATAGAGGATAATGGACCGGCTACGTATGAGGAAGCGATACAAGATATCGATTCCGTTTTATGGCAAGAGCCATGAAGTCCGAAATGGATTCCATGTATACCAACCAAGTTTGGACACTGGTTGATACACCAGAAGGCGTAAAGCCTATTGGATGCAAATGGGTCTTCAAGAAGAAGACTGACATGGATGGCAACGTACAAACATACAAAGCTAGACTTGTAGCGAAGGGGTATCGTCAACGACATGGTGTCGATTACGATGAAACTTTCTCACCCGTTGCCATGATTAAATCCATTCGGATAATGCTTGCAATTGCTGCATATTTCGATTACGAGATATGACAGATGGACGTTAAAATCGCTTTCCTTAACGGAAACATTTTGAAGGATGTTTATATGCAACAGCCTGACGATTTTATCGTGCCTAGACTTGCAAACAAGGTTTGTAAGTTAAATCGGTCCATCTATGGACTGAAGCAAGCATCGCGGTCATGGAACCAATATTTTGATGAGATCATAAAAGAATATGATTTCATTCAAAACGAAGATGATCCTTGTGTATACAAGAAGGTTAGTGAGAGAGCACTGACTTTTATTGTCCTTTATGTTGACGATGTATTGCTTATAGGCAATGACATTCCCATGCTAACGTCGGTGAAAGCTTGGCTTTCATTGAAATTCTCCATGAAAGATCTGGGAGAAACAGCCTTTATTCTGGGAATAACGATCTACCGTGATAGATCTAGAAAGCTGCTTGGACTCTCCCAGAGCACGTACATTGATAAAGTGTTGAAGAGATTCAACATGAATTAGTTCAAGAGGGGACTGTTGCCAGTGTCACATGGTGTCTATCTATCTAAGGACATGTGTCCTAAAACTCAAGATGAGAGAGACAACATAAGTCGGATACCGTTCGCCTCGGCAGTCGGATCGATCATGTATGCCATGATATGGACGCGACCTGATGTCTCCTATGCTTTGAGCATGCGTAGTCGCTATCAGGCCGATCCAGGTGAAGGTCACTGGATGGCGGTTAAGAATATCCTAAAGTATCTTAGACGAACTAAGGATGCTTTCTTAATCTATGGAGATGGAGAACTTGAGGTAACTGGGTATACCGATGCAAGTTTCCAAACCGACAAAGATGACTGTAAGTCACAATCCGAGTACATATTTTGTTTGAATAACGGAGCAGTGAGCTGGAAATCTTCCAAGCAAGAGACTGTTGCCGATTCAACAACTGAAGCGGAGTACATTGCTGCAGCTGAAGCAACAAATGAAGCAGTTTGGATCCGAAAATTCCTAATTGGATTAGGAGTAGTTCCGTTAGTAGCTGAGCCCATTCCATTGTATTGTGACAATAACGGGGCTATAACGCAGGCTAAGGAACCGCAGTCTCATCAACGATCCAAGCATATTCTTCGACGTTTCCATCTGATACGTGAGATCATACATCGTGGCGATGTGAAGGTCGAGAAGGTCGCATCAGATGACAACATGACAGATCCGCTGACGAAAGCGATTTCTTAGCAAAAGTTTGAGCGACATATACATAGTTCATGTATTAGATGCTTGAGTGACTGGCTATAGGCCAAGTGGGAGATTGTTGGACAGTTATGACCCATAGCGTCACTGTTTGTAAAAGACATTATGTTTTTTGTACAAAATTAACTATGTTATAATAAAATTACCTTTTACCGTTCTGTGATTCATTTACTTTGATATATACAAATGGTAAAAGTCCTTATGATTAGTTCCGAATTGAGATGATATGAGACAATATCAATCCATAAAGGTTTAATCATTAAATATCCCTATTCGTAGTATTATCGAGATTGGACATCGATAATGCGAAATAGACTAGTATTGCACTTGTGCGCGTTGTGAGGGCATAACGGCATAGTTCTCATATGTTTAAGTATAGGATACTTATGCAAGTGCGATAGGAGGTTGTGTTTTACGGATGGTACGGAAAACAGCTTCGCTCTGGATAGACCCCGCAGAATCCCATTGGTAGTATGTATATGTGTCTATGGAAGTCCGCTTCAGGGTAGGTGTATTTGGTCTTAACCTGAGACTTGCACCGCTAGTACTTACGACAATCGGTAAACTTTGGTTTTGGTCGTCCATGGCTTTGACAGGTTCTGTGTACGCCTCTGCTGGGTTTATTGGGAATCGTAGTGTATTGGATGTGATGTCAAGACGGAAGTATCACTTCAGACATATGGAGATGATGATCACGCAGGGATTAAGAACTGGTTCTCTATAGTGTTGCAACCATCGGGATAATATGACAAGGTCATGATTATCCGATTCAAAGAGACTAGTTGCTAGATATCCGATATGTGCTTCGTACGGGGCATACACTATTCCAGCCCCAGGCCTTCAACGTGACATCAGATACTGGATCGCAATACGCAATACGCAATACTACGGTATACTACGTCTGATAAAGATCGTATATTCCATTAAGAATATATCTCGAGAATTGGGTAGGCATGGCGCTTTGCTAGAAGCCAACCTTGTCTCGTAAATCGGTAAAAACGTAGTATGAGGTACGTACGTGTTCGGATAGTCCGACGATCATATTTACTGCCAACATATCCAGGATCTCTTGGGTCGCTTCCCGAAGATTCACCGATGACGTATGATTCGAACTTAATTAATATGAGATTAATTGCGGAAAGACTTTATCTTGGATAAAGTACTATTTGAAGAGAGAGAGATTAATTTGGAATTAGCCATTAAAATAATATATTCGATACGAAATTAGATTTCGATGCGGAATTAAAATTAGATTTTAATTCGGGCAAACGAGTTAATTTAGAATTAATTCGTTAGCGACGTGAATAGTAATTTTGCTAGGCATAATTATTTATTTAAATTCGATTTAAATTACGTCGCGACGGAAGTTCGTTAATTCGAAATTATTGAACTCGAGCCCGGGAGTGTTTGCGGGCCCACTCGCATTCGGAATCGAGTGGGGCCTACATGTCACATCAACCATCACATCACATGTCATTGTTTGATGTGTTTAGGTGAGGTTGTTGGTGAAGAGTGTAAAATACTCCAAACTTGAAAAGGTGAATGACATGTTGTCATCTACCAAATCCATTTTTTGGTATATGTTTTATTAATTGTTTTTGAAACAAATATATTTGATTTTTGAAATCAAAATCATTACTTTCTTCTCTCCTTCAATTGCCGTGAGCTATGAAGCTCTTTCTCATCTTCAAATTTCTTCATTTCTTTGCCAAAAAGTGTGAAGTAAAGGTGTGATATTTTGTTGCAAATAATCACTAAAGGCTAGCTAGCACCTTCAAGGAATCATCAAGAGGTTATAGGGAAACCAACTGAAGGAGCTTGGAATCAAAGAACAAAGCTTGGAGCTTCCATTCTCTTCTTGGCCGAATTCTTGAGCATCTTGGAGGAGTTTGTTTTTTTGTTTGACACATCCAAATCCGATCATTGTAAGTATGTTTCCGCCATATTTCTTCGTTATTCATTCATGTTTCATTGTTCATTATGATATTGGGACTAATCATAGAAACTAACATTCACACATGGTCCTCTTTTCCTTTGACTTTGAAGCCTTTTGGCTGCTCCATATAAATTTATTCTTCCGAATCCCCATGAAGAAATGCGATCTTGATATCCATATGCTCAATCTCCAAGTCAAGACTTGCTGCTAAGCTGAGTACTACTCTGATGGATGACATCTTCACAATTAGAGAGAAGATTTCATCAAAGTCAATGCCTTTCCTTTGATTGAATCCCTTGACAACTAATCTGACTTTGTACCGGGGTTGTGAAATGTGTTCTTGTTGCTTCACTCTGTACACCCATTTGTTCTTCAAAACCCGTTTGCCTTTTAGAAATTTCACCAACTCGAAAGTGTGATTGTCATGCAAAGATTTAATCTCATCTTGCATGGCTTCCTCCCACTATTCTTTGTTCTTTATTTCCACAGCCTCCTTGTAGCTCTCGGGTTCTCCCCCGTCAGTAAGTAGCACACACTCATATGTAGAGTATTTCGTTGGAGGTCGCCTTTCTCTGTCAGACCTTCCTTGTGGAACTGTTGGTGTAGCTTCCGGTACTGGTGGTTGATCACGATCATCATCTTTGGGATCTTCAACACATGTTCCCTCATGATTGGGAACCTCATCTTCAACATGTACTGGCACCAGTATATGAGGTTCTAGATTCACATCAATATTTCTGTATTACTGAGGTATTTTCTTTAGTTCTTTTTTGATATCTTCTACAGTCTGATCTTCAATGAAGACAACATCTCAGCTTCTGAGAATCTTCTTCTCAATAGGATCATATAGTTTGTAGCTGAAATCATATAAACCATAGCCAATAAAGACACATTGTCGCGTCTTTGCATCAAGTTTGGATCTCTTATCCTTTGGGATGTGTACAAATACTTTACACCCAAAGGCATGTAAATGTTCATATGACACTTCTTTTCCTATCAAGACTTGGTTAGGAACATTAACTTTTAGTGCGACTACTGGGGACATGTTCAAAAAATGAATGGTTGTGCTTAATACTTCCCCCCAAAATATCTTTGGTAGTTTGGCTTGTGAGAGCAAGCTTCTAACCCTTTCGTAAAAGGTTCTGTTCATCATTTCAGCTAGGCCATTCAGTTGAGATGTCTTGGGAGGTGTCGTTTGATGTCAGATTCCTTGCATCTTGCAGTACTAATCAAACGGACCTCTGTACTCTCCACCATTATCTGTTCTGATGCATTTCGGTTTCTTGTCGATTTCTCTCTCTTCCAGGGCATAAAACTCCTTGAACATTCTTAACATTTGATCTTTTATCTTTAAGGTGTATACTCATATCTTCATTGAATGATCATATATAAATATCAAAAAATAAAATGACCCACCAAGTTTTATTGTCTGCATTGGACCACATACATCTGAATGTATAAGATCAAGTACCTCCGATTTTTGTTGAGGCAGGGAGCTTTGGAAGGACACTCTGTTATGCTTTCTAGCCATGCAGTGTTACACTTTTGTAGGTGTGAGTTCTTCAATCCGAGAAGAATATTCCATCGTCGCAGTGCTTTCTTCCCCGTTTGACGTATATGTCCAAGCTTTTTATGTCATAGCTCGGCTGCCTCATCACCGTTGACTGTATTTATGCTACCATTGGAAATTTTAGTGTGTATTAAATACAATGTTGAATCTTTTTTACCTCGTACCATCACTATTGATCTTTTAGTGAGCTTCCATGTGCCGTCACTAAAGGTGCTGTAGAATCCTTCATCATCCAACTTGCCTGTTGAAATCAGGTTTAACCGGATATTTGGGATGTGCTTGACTCCCTTCAACACTAGCCTTTTTCGTTGTCTGTTTCAAGGCAGATGTCTCCAATACCGACAGCTTTGGACCGGCTGTCATTCCCCATCCTTATAGCATTGTAGTCACCTGGTGTGTAAGATGAAAAAAAGTCTATACGAGATGTGACATGTATGGAGGCGCCACTATCTATTACCCAACTGGTCTCGTGGCTGGCAAGATTCACAATATTTTCGTCGCAGATAATGAGGAATTCTTTGGATGTGGTGTCAGTAGTGGCAGTAGCAATTCTTTCTTGGTTAAAGTCACTATCATTTCTGTTGTTGTCTCTGGACTACTAGAGAACCATTTTATATCTACTGTTCTTAATTTACCCCGGTACTTGTCTGATCTTCCTGGGCATCGGCTTTTACTCCTCCCCTTTCTGTTCGTCTTCTTAGTCAAAAAGCTTCTGAGGTTGAGGCTGATGACATCCCTTGCATTCTTGTCCCCTTTTCTTCCTCGAAGATTCTGGTTTTTTCCATCTCCAGTGTGATTTTCCCATCTGAGGCTGAATTTATCACCGTGGATCTAAATGTTTCCTAAGATTCTGGTAACGTATTTAAGAGTATTAATCCATTTACCTCATCACCGAAGTCTATGCCCAATCCAGATAATTCTTTCATGGTGCTGAGGAAATCATTGATTTAGTCCGCCACAGCTGTACCTTCATCGTATTTCAACCTCATCATCTTTTTGATGTAGTATAGCTTGTTGTTGCCAATCTTTGCTCGAAAAAACTCCTTCAGCTTTCTCCATAAGACACGTGCATTAGTATCTTCACTAATTGGTTCAATATACTATAATCGATCCACTGACGAATAATACTGCATATTTTTTTGTGAAGATTATTCCACTTTTCATCGGACATTGCTTCTAGTTTCTACTCCAGAAAGATCGATCCATCATAGTCCTTCACCTATAGAAGGCTTTTCATCATTCCTCTCTATATGAAATAATTGGTGCTTGTTAATAAAATCATTTTTCCGTTGCCCCCATCCATCATAAAAAAATTCAAAGCAGAATTTCAAAAATGGAGCTTACCGTTGCGTCTGGAATGGTCGAAAATGATGGAAATGACATTTCGTTTGTCAAAATCCGACACAGTGTCCAAAATGAAAATTTTCAGAAGTTACAGTGGTCAAAGTGTAATTTCTGAAAGTTCAGGGGATAAAATATAATCTCTGGAAAGTATAGGGATCTTTCTAAAATTTATCAAAAATTTTACTTACGTGGCAATTATGTTGACGTGTCAGCCACGTGGCGCTGATGTGGCGAATGACTGGATGACACATGGCTGCTGACTGGGCTGCTAACGTGACCTGCTAACTGTGCAGCTGACTGTGCGAGAGGCTGACGTGTCGCTGACTGTATTACACAAATAAAAGAATTACAATGCTTAAACCAAAGCTTTACAAAGACCTCTTAAACACTCTTTACTCTCTATATTGCTCTCTGTATTTCTGGAATGCTTAAGAAGTGAATTGTGGCTCATTTTTATAGGGCCAAAAACATGTTGGCAAAATATTTTTGAGAGTTGGCAAACGTTTTTGCCAGCTTTCATCAGTTGGCTTTGCATTCTATCATGCATTTGCATGCTGGGCCTGGAGTCAACAAATGAAAGAAAAAGAAAAATTCCAATTCGAAAGAGAGATGGAAATACAATTAAATTGATTAAATAATTGAACTGTGTGATGTTGTAGAGATTAGGTCACCTATATCTATAAGAAATGATGGAAGTGGTGATAGCATTGTACAAATAATGGACATGTTAAGTGATTTACTTGGAATTGAGATAAAAAGTGAGTTGTATGATAGCCACTAAACTTTTTCTTAGGAAGAAAAATAGGGAGATGTTTGTTGTACTTAAGGATCCAGATGTTCAAATGGAGTGGTTGAAGGTTATGAAATAATTTTTCTAGCTTTCGCTTATTGTTTTAGTTTATCTTATTTTGGTTATGTTGTTGTGTTAAGAATATCTGGAATAAATTGAGATATGTTTTGATTTTCAATTATGATATAGTTATTATGGATTTTTTTTATCTTCTTTATTTTCTTTTTCAAATGATAATTTTTTATCATACGTATATGAAATTACAAGAAAATGATGATGATGGTCAGCATGAATATATTGATGAGAGTGAAGATGAATACAACTTGTTACAAATGATGAAGAGTATGTAAATTCATTCAATATACTTGAAATGGAACAAGAACATGATTAAATTGTAACACTTCTCATGCATCATTGACATTGAATTTAGTTTGATCAAAATTATTTATTTGGAAGAATTATTAGAGATGTGTTTTGATTTTTGTACTCCAATATGTATTATTATAAAGTGTTTTTATTTCTCGAACAATAGCATGATTTGTCTTAATTGAGATTAGCAAATAACTTATTGTATATATCTATTTTGTAATTTCATTACACAAAAGTACTTTTAATATTGTATAACCAAACAATCTAATGATTGAAAAGAATTTTTTTTAATTGACAACCAAAACATCTAACCCTTTTTTTTTTTTTTTTTCAAAAGCTCTATTTATAAAAAAAACTCTATTAATATAAGTTTTACTTCCAAAAATTCTATTCAAGAAACTGTACCAAACAAAATTTAAATGTAAATTTTTAAGTTTGACTTGAATTAAATCGGAAAACCTCATTCCTAATTGACTTATTTTTTTTTTAATAAAAGCTCCTAAAAAATCCATTACAATCAATTAAAATATTAATTGAATACACCCTCCTTAATATTTATGGAAGTCTTAATTTCCCTAATCTCCAAGGATGGGCTGCAAATATATGTACTTAACTTCCGCATAGTTTAAATGATAATATCCTTATATTATGTAAAAAACACAAGACAAAACGGAGTTTATGTTCCTACAACTTGCAGACATGTGTATATATCGAACAAAAATATATATGTTGATGGTGTTTTTAAGCACTATAATATCTAAACAGCACGGCAGGGACAAAAGGGTAACTTTCTTCTTGGTCAAAATCATTAAAATGCCGACCCGATCACATGAGTATTATAAACAGTAAGAGACCGAGCATTTTATGATCAGTAACCGAGCACTTGAGTTCAGATGACCGGGCAATTATCAGATCGGTAGAAGCATTCTCAGTCCAAAAAACCATCATGACCGACCTCATGAAAACCGACCACCCGGCGAGACGTGCTCCAGAAGATAAGAAATCATATTCCTACAGGATAAGATATTTAATTATCCTACTTCCATAGGGTAAAATTGATAAGTCAACATCCTAATAGGATAAAGAAAGTAAAGATAGTTTTGATTAGGAATCCTTATGGGAAAAAGGAATTGTTTCAACTAGGAAACCTTGTAGGAAAAGAAAATCATCTTAGACTGGGAATTCTTGTACAAGTAGGAATCTGATTTCTTCACCATTATAAATAGGAGGGTAGAGTATGCATAAGGATCATGAACATCAGGACCATAAAACTTGTAAGCACAAGAGATATCAGATAAACATATCTCAGTAATAAAAGTACTGTTCGGTTTGTGTCCGTGGACGTAGGTTGAATCTAATCCGCCGAACCACGTTAAATCTTTTTGTCGATTGGCGTATTATCTGTTTTTTCTGCTAAGTTTGCTTTTGGTTCCCTTATAAACCAAACAAATTCACTATTGAGGGAGGAAAAGAAAATCATCTTAGACTAGGAATTATTGTACAAGTAGGAATCTGATTTCTTCACCATTATAAATAAGGGGGGGAAGCATAGGTTTTGGGGGAGTTGATCAGAATCATTACCATCACACTTTTAAACACAAGAGACAAGTTTCAGCAATAAAAGAGCAGTTCAGTTTGTGTCCGTGGACGTAGGTCGGATCCAAATCCACCGAACCACGTTAAATCTTCTTGTCGATTGGTGCATTATCCATCTTTTGCTAAATTTGCTTTTGGTTCCCACATAACCAAACAAATTCACTATTGAAGGAGGATTACCTCGGGAGTAATATCTCCATATTGCCCTGAGTCCAAAATCCACCGTCAACAGTTGGCGCCATCTGTGGGGAACTCAACAAAAAGCGGCTCACGTAGTAAGACGATGGCAAAAGGTGGAAATCACCGATCAACGGGGAGTTCAACTGCGGATTGGATGGGGAAAATGTAGGAAAATATAAGAAAAGATAGCGAGACATAACTCAGAAAACTTTATGGTGTCGAGTAAATACACACTCAATACACGGCGGCAGCAACAGGCGTCCGTTGATAGGACTAACTCACGAGTTGCAAATGAGTTGGCAACCGAGTCGCCTTAGTGATAAACTCAAACGCGGCTGCCCTTCTTTAGGCTTATGTAACTCGGCAACTCTTGTTATCTCAACAGCGTCCTTCAGTGCCTCACCTTCACTCCTCCTCTCACCAATTTCTGCCTCCAGCTTCAACACTCCTCCCTCTATGATTCGGCTCCGGACGTAGAGAGAAAACATGACTATCCATTCTGTATACTGGAGAAGAGAATTGTGCGGCCGATTAGCTTGGGCCTGACACTTGTTGCGCCTGTGAAGATCCAGAGCTGTTTGGGGATCTTCGCTGAGCATTTTAAAGTGTGGACGTCAGGAGGACGTGCACGAGTTCTTGCGGTTTGTGATAACACATATTTGCGGCTCAAGAAGTTTAGGAGGAAAGCTGGAGGAGAGACCTTCAATGGTAATTCCGCAGTAAGGACATCTTTGAAGGCACGTTGCAGAGTCAGGTTAAGTGTTGGCTTGTGGTTCTGAGTCGAATAAAGTGAATGACATAATAGATATTAGTCTTGATATTTGAAATTTTGTTCGCTTAAAGATGCTATGCACAAGTTTTTTCAGTCTGAGGTTTTGGATGGGAATAATAAGTACAAATGTAAGAATTGTAAGAAATTGGTGGCAGCTAGGAAGCAAACGTCGATACCGCCGTCTCCAAATATTCTTGTAATTCAGCTCAAGAGATTTAAGGGGATATTTGGCGCGAAGATTGATAAGGCCATTACTTTTGAAGAAGTTTTGGTTCTTTCGAGCTTTAAGTGCAAAGCAGGCCAGGATCCTCAACCAGAGTATGGACTTTTGGTACCATTGTGCATTCAGGCTTTTCTCCAGATTATGGGCATCATTATGCTTACACAAGGATGCGATGGGCCGTTGGTATTACTGTAATGATTCATATGTATCTGTTTCAACTCTGCTGAGGTACTGTCAGAGAAGGTATATATTCTCTTCTTTATTCGTGCTAACCCAAGACCAGTATCATCCAATGGCACTTTTACCTCCAATGGTGTCAAAACTCACAAAAATGGAAAAGAGGTTTATAAAGGCATGAAGGCTATTGTTCCATTAAAAGCAGTGGCTACAAATCCCAGTGCTAATCAATCATCTAGAAAGGTTGTCTCTACCATCTCTAAAGTTGAGAAAGTGCCTTCTAGCCCACGACTGAAAATCAGCATTTCTGGAAAATCTGGTTGCAAAGGCATTCCTCCAACTAATAATGGAAAGCTCAATATTCACAAGAGTCAGAACATGGAAACGAATGGGATTCAGTGATTATAAGGAGACCGAAGCAGCGAAGTTGCCAGGTTTGGAAGAGACTGAAGCAGCGAAGTTGCCAGGTTTGGAGAAATTGGAAGACAAGACGACTGTGGGGCAGCAGCAACCAAAGGGGAGAGCTAAGGAGAGGCTTTGGTCAAAAATGAAAGTGAGGAAGAAGGAAGTGCATATGACAGCATAGGGGTTGTTGGAAAATAGAAGAGAACAGGTTGTTCAGAAAGTGATTGATATGCGAGGGCCACAGGTTAGGGTTTTGACAAACTAGGAGAACTTTGGATGCAGAAGAAAAGGCAAGGGAGAATAATGTTCCAAATGCCTGAGCTGCTGTTAGTGTTCCTAGAACATTATAAGGATCTAATAAGCATGCATAATAAAGGATTAATCATTATAAGGTGCGGAATATACTTACAATGAGATGTAGAGCTTTTAAAAAATTTGAGATCCAAGATCTCCAAGATCCAAGCTTTAGGATGATTCCAAGCTATTGAGGAGTTTCCCTATCACCTTTGTTCACTTCCAAAGTGCTAGCTTTTGATGATTTGAAAATCAAATCAAAGAGAGGGGAGGCTATGAATTCGGCCACAGGAGGAGACAATGTCTAGGGTTTTCAATTTTTCATCTAATGAAAAGTCTGGCAAAAGTGTGTGTGTCTAGCCTTTTTGTTTTTCACCTTTTAGTAAAAACCTTTTCACTTTTACCCTAAACTAGGTAGGTTTGGTAAATGGTTTCCAAAAAGCAAAAACAAGGTAGTTGTGTGGTGGAACACCTACCACACTTTTGGCTCCAAATTTTGAATCGAAATTCAAATATCTCTACGGG